>PVKN010004319.1:0-33918 GCA_004027915.1 Capromys pilorides
AACATCCTGAAAGACATAAGTAGCGGCTGAGTATGCCCAGTGAAATATTCAAGCAGATAAACCCATCACCAACAGTTCTGGAGCAGAGAGGACTGTGATCGGGTGGGTGAGACCCTTGGCTGTCGAGCTTGGACCAGCTCTCCAGCAGCATCTGCTCCTGCTGCCTGTCCCCTGCCCTCCATCCTCCCTGACTGCTCCACTTGGGCCATTCCCTCTGCAAGCAGCTCTTATCCCTCACTGCCCCATTCTTGTCCCTTACCATTACTCAGCCTCCTTGACACCACTGCTCCTAAGGGAGCCTTCCCTGACCCCACCTTACACCAGTCCCTTGTCCTTAGCTTCCTGTCACCCCTGCTTCCACATTGTCACTCTATTTGTGAAATGTCTGATTTCCTCACTAGCCTGTCAGTCAGCTCCACAAGGCCAGGATCTGCACCATGTTCTCCCCTGTCTCATTTGCACCTGACCTAGAAGTGTTAGATGCCACAGGCTGTCTGTGTCCCCCTCCATACCCACATAATGAAATCCTGCCTCCTACGGAGATGGCATTAGGAAGTGGACACTTTGAAGGATGATCAGGACTGAGATAGATTGGAGCAGAGCCTTCAGGAATGGGACTAGTGCCCTTGTCAAAGAGGCCCATGGAGGGCTTCTTCCTCTCCCTTCTGCCATGTCTTTGGGGAGAAGCTGGTTGTCTTACTGCCTTTCTTGTCACTGGATGGAATTCCCAACAGCTCCTCACAGGATAAAGGAGGAAAGGCTTGTTGGGCTTATAATTTGTAAAGGATTCTGTTGATAGTCAGCTGGCTCCGAGGTAGAAGGAAACATTAGAAGAGTCTGGCAGAAAAAAGCTGCTCACGTCATGGAGGTCCGGAAGAAGAGAGAGAGAGAAGGGAGGAGATAGGATGGAGATGCACCCATCCAGGCCATGCCCCAGTGATATTCCTCTTCCACCCAGACCCCACCTCCCAACAGCACATTTGGCTATGGATTATTCAGAGGTGCATTAATGTGCTGATGCACATGGTACCTCATGATCCAAGCATCTCCCCAAAGCCCGCCTCTGAACACATGATGCTTTCAGGAGACACTCTGGATCTTAAACTACAGCACTGTCATCTATGATCCAGGAAATGAGAACTCACCAGACACCAGTTGTACTGGTGCCTCCATCTGGACTTCCCAGCATCCAGAATCATAAGCAAAAGAAGGAAGATGGGAAGCAGGCAAGGAAAATCCTTGTTTTTCTGCACTAATTCTCTGGAAGAAAACTTTTGTGGCAGTGGAGCATAGGTTTGCTTTCTGGGGAAATATCCCTATCTGATGACGCAATAGTACTTTTAAAGCCTGTTTTGCCCAGATACAACTTCCCAACTGCAGACAGCAGGGGATCTTCTTGGAGAATCATCTAATCAGTTATTGGTGGTGGATAGCACTGCTGGAAAAATATTAGCAGATTTGTTTTAAATCCCCACATAAAATCTCTCAGTGGTTGCTAACAACATCTTGGCATCCTTCATCAAGCAGAAACTTTATTACAGCTAGCGGAGGACACTTAGTAAAAGAGTACAGAATGTTAAGAGGAAAATTCATTTGGCCAATTAAATTTAGTAGAGTTTATTTGAGCAAAGCAAAACAAACAAAAGAAAGCAAAGCAAAACAAAGGAAGAATTTGAGAATCAGGCAGATCAGACTCTGAGAACTCCCACCAAAAATGGGATCTGACAACATCAGGGAAAACTGAAGCAAGGTGTCGAGACAACTTAATTGGCTGGGGCTTCATCAGCTAATTGGCCGCAGAGCCTCGGCAATTAACTAAGACTCAGCTACTGTGATTAAATTCCATATTGGTTTGCTGTGTTTAACTTATTGCCGGAACCCAATCAAAACCAATGGCTCCTAAAATATTATATTTAACAGGAACAGGAGATTAGAAGGATTGAAGTCTCACTTACAAGGCTACATTCAGGATCATCATTTTAATTTTGCATATCCTGCATACTTCGTTATAAGGACTAAAAAAGAAGTTTGATTGAAATTGTTTTCCTAAACTCCAAAGCCTCATACAAATAATATCACTCATATAATGACATGGAAGACTTCATCTCCGGCTCACACTGAGGAGATGGTCATCATAATTTAAAATTGTAGGAAATTGCTGGACAATAAAATACAATATAAATGTGTTATTAAATATGTTGTAGAACCAAAATAAATTCCACTCAAGGAGATTACACTGTTAGAGTGTAATGTTGACCTTAGATTCTCCTAAATTTTCAAAGACACAAAATTTTTAAAAATCTTTTATTTATTTGGTACAGGGTCTCACTATGCCACTCAGACTCATAGTGATCCTCCTGTTTCAGCCTCCCCAGCTCTGGGATCACAACCATGCGCTACCATGCCCAGTTTCATTGGCTGCAGCGATATCTGGTACCGGGGATCCAATCCAGGTCCCTTCGCTTGCTACGCAGGCGCTTAGACCACCGAGCTATCTCCCCAGCCCAGAATTGTTGGTTTTTAAGACATTCCATCTGACTTGTTTACCCAAGGGGCTTGAGTCAGTTCTTTCCTAGAATGGCAGGCACCAAAGAAACTAGCGTGGGCAGCTCAGAACACGCTTCGCAGCCCGTTTCTCTTCAGTGTCACTGTGTATGGGGCCAAAGAGCCAAGGAAAACGTTGAGGAAATGGAACAAGGGGACAGAAAGCCGCTGGACCATACCTCCCTCCTGGTCACCGAGACGGCTGTTGGTTGTCTGGCGACATCTGCAGGCGAATAAGAGAAAGGGCTCTGAACGTTTTGGAGGAAAATGGTAATTTCTAAAGCTCACTCTAAGGAGTTCACAATCACCTGGGCACATCCCGCCCCAAGCTTCTGAATTCCTAGCGAACTTTCAAAGGACACTACAGGACTGCGTTCCCAACGGCATGATGAGTGTCAAGGCTGGACAGGGACTCAGAGGTGGAAAGAATTATTAGATGTCATCTTGATCAACCTCGTTATTTTAAGGCGAGGACACTGAACAGAGAGAGGAGGCAAGAACCCTCACACGAGCATACAGCAGAAGTTGGTCCATTTCCTAAGCCCATTTCTTGTCTGTAATATGAACTCTGTGTGCTCAGAAAGGCTTTCGAAGGCCGGCAGGACTAAGCTGCCTTGGAATGTCACTTTAAGGAGTATTTTGAGCTGAAAGCAATGGAGAGGAAACAAATGTAAGAAAAGCCCTCTGCCACTCCCCATCTAAAAGTAGGATGTAACTTGCAAAGGTGTCCCTACCTCCTCTCCCGAGAGGGCCCAAGTTGGTCACTGGAGATGGCTTGAGGCCCTCATCAGCCTGGAGGCCACACTAGGGAGAGCCCCGTGACAAACCTTAGTATCTAGCACGCATCTCCCACTGGCTTTCCACACTGCTCCCTTCCCCCACCTTGCTTACCTGGAGATTCAAAGTCCCCTTCTTTTGCTTGTCACTCTAAAAGTGTAGGAGTTTTTGTTGAAGATGTTAATAAGCAATAATCCAAGCCACATCTTTGAAGGCCCTTCTTTCCCTGGATTTTCTCTCATGCATGCATGAGACGTACATGGTAATGCACCTTCATTTGTTCTCTTTCCCTTGTACTTTCCAGCACTGATATCTAATGGTAGAGTCACTTGCCTAGGGCTACACTGCCAGACAGAGTGACATGCAGCTCATCTTTGCCTCCTTGAGAAATTACATTGGATGTTTAATTTGATGGCCACAACCTTGAACATGTGAACGGGCAGTTTTGTACAGTGAATAATATTTTCCCTGTCTTTGACACAGCCTCCGGCTGGGGAAGTAATTTGTTTTAGATGTGGTCGAAGATGCTCCTGGTTTCCAAATAAAATTGATATTTTCCAGACGGATGGAGCCAGGTACAGGTTGCATGGGGAGAGGGGAATGGGTGTCCGGGTTAAGGACAACAGTAAACCGTTCTTACTATTACCTCTGGCTGTAAAACAACAACAGACCAACCCTCCAAACAGATTGTACCAGCCCGTCACCGACCGTGTGACCCTCTCCTCTCCCTAGGGTATCTATCTGCTTCCCTGGTCCTGTGGCGACTCACTCCTCCCAAGGTCACTGTGGCTTCTAGCAGCCATGCAATGGAGGAAACAAATGAGACTATTGATTTTTAATTCAAGGACATTAGGAGACAAATTCAGCTAACCCTCAACTATATTAGGTGTAATTGCTCCAAGCTTTGGAACTGATTAACTCCAAAAATAATAGCTGACACCACATTTTGTAATCCAGGGACTTGGAATGGATTATCCCCAAACCACAATTAATTGGCAGAAAATAGAAAACAAGCACTAACTCCTGGAATTCATTAACATTACCACTTAAATAAGTGCTTAGTAATATATAGGTGCTTAGTAATGCAGAAATTGACAGTTGTGTGCATATTTTGGCATGCAGTAGTGGAAAATTTTCTGAGCTGGTAGGGGTGGAGAGAAGATAAGAGCTTTGTCCCTGGAATCTGCCATTTATCAGCTGTGTGTCCTTGGACAAGCTGGTTAGCCCTCAGGACTCAGGGGCCTCCCGAGTGAGGTGGAAGGATTGTACTAGATCATCTCTCGAGTCTGTTCCTGCTTCAGTATTCTGTTACCTGTGTATCCTAAAAGAAAACTTACAATTGTAGGCAGCTGAATTAGATAGAAATATTATAGGCAGTCAGACAGCGCCAGGCCCTCAAGGATGACATGGAAGACAAGGTGACTTTAGAGACAGACACTCCTTCGCCATGGGCCAGGTCTCCAGACAAGAGTAAACAGATACAGCTACATACTTCCCTAGGGATGCGCATCAGGGATTGATGTTCTAAGTAGGTATCAATCACTTTGAAAGAGCCTGGAGTCACAAGCCCAAGCTCAATAGGTGGTGTTCTTGCCCGCTTGCTATGTGACTTGCTTTTCCATTGGATCCCAATTTTAATCAACGTTATGTGAGCAATAGTGTTTGTAACCTCATTGGTTGACCATAGTCTTTGTCCCACCTCATACCCACCTAAGCCAGTTTCCATGGCTTCTCCTCTATAAAAGTCCCTGAAAGAGACAGCTTCCCAGGGATACCCACTCGGGACCTCCCTCCTGTCTCTCTCTCAGACAGGAGCTTTCTTTCTTTCAATAAATATCTTCTGCTCATTACCTCCATTTGTTCCTAAAATTCATTCTTCGGTTTTAGAGAACACGAACTCGTCCCAGGTGCTTTTCAGGTTGGGGATCAGTTCCTTATATCATTTGGAGGTTCCTTATTGGAGGTCATTCACCCCAGATCAGTTTTTTTTTTTTTTTTTTTTTTTTTTTTTTTCCTGCATCACTAGCAAGGCCTTTCTTGCCCCTTAATGTCACATGGAGAGACATCACTTTTGCTCAGGAGGATCTCTGGGGACCTGCACACATAGCTTTCTCTGATCCTCTGGGCCTGTGCTCCATTTGCCTTTATTCCCACAGCAGGCAACCCCACATGTGCTGTACTGCAGGCCTTGCTAAACATTTAGTGAGTGACAAAAATCAGTCTTCCATTTCTGAGGTGTGACAAAAACAAATGTGTTGACTGTTTTAATTTAACATTGCAATTTAATTTATTTTATTTTATTTTTTTCAATACCAGGGATTGAACTCAGGACCTTGCACTTGCCAGACAAGCGATTATTTTACTGAGCTATTTCCCAGCCTATACAATTTAATTTCTAATGTTTTAGAAATTATGTGATAGTAAAAGACACATCGCCATTAATGCCCCCCTCAGAATGCTTCCTTCTTCCTTTCCACGTAAACACACACATCCCACTGTGCTGGCCATCTTCTCGAGCAGTTCTAGAATTCATCTTTTATGAGTGGCCGTAGGCGCACTGCCCTGGCTGCCTTGATGTCCTGAGTCCACTTAAAATATTGACCATGCATGGTCATTCTGACTTTGAGGGAGAACCAGAAGTCTCTCAGTGCCAGATTCAGTGCATACAGAGGATGGATATGCCACATAGGTTTAATTTGACAGAAATCTCTATACACAGTTGATCACTGAGAGGTATTCAAGAACACGATAGTTTAAACTGAAGAGGCTGAGGCAATAAAAGACATACTAATATTAACCCCTTCAAAATACTCAAAATGTCCCCTCTCACTTTGAAGACATTTATCCTACTGTTGATACAGAGAGAAAAAACTGATCTGGGGTGGATGACCTCCAATAGGGAACCTCTAAATGATATAGGGAAAACTGATTCCCAACCTGAAAAATACCTGGGACGAGTTCGTGTTCTCTAAAATTGAAGAATGAATTTTAGGAACAAACGGAGGTAATGAGCAGAACATATTTACTGAGGAAAAGAAAGCTCCTGTCTGAGAAAGACAGGAGGGGGGTCCTGAGTGGGAGTCTCTGGGAAGCTGTCTCTTCTAGGGATTTTATAGAGCAAAACCATGTGGTAAGGCAGGTCTAAGGTTGTGGAGATGTGGGAACTGACAGAGGTGGGACAAAACTATGGTCAACATAGAGATAACAAGCACCATTGCTCAGGTAATATTGATTAAAATAGGCATCCAATGGAAAAGCAAGTCACGTAGCAAGCGGGAAAGAATATAGAGCAAGGTCTCTTCCTGTTGGGCTTGGGCTGGGGACTCTTTTCAGACTCTTTCAAGGTGATTGATACATATTCAGCATATCAGTCCTTGATGCCCACCCTTAAAGAAGTATGTAGTTGCTTTTGTTTACTCTTGTCTTGAGACCTGGCCTTCAGCACAGGAGTGTCTGTCTCTAGTTGTAAAGTCACCTTGTCTTCCAGGTCGTCCTTGAGGGCCTGGCCCTGTCTGACTGCCTATAATATTTCTATCTAATTAGCTGCCTATGACACTGTTGTTGGCAATGTGTCTTTTTTTTTTTTTTTTAATTTTTTTCATTTCTTTTATTTATTACTTTTAATAAGAGATAACAATATGATAGCTTCAAAACACATTAGTACATTCTCAAGGCAATGTGTCTTTTATAGTAATAAATTTCTTTAAAATTTAAACATTCAGCATCTTTTTACACCAAGTATTGTAGAAATCCTAGAGTTCTGGCAAGGTAGAGGAACACAGTATGCTTAACTACACTTCCAGAGGCACAAGCCTGCGCTTTCTTCCTAAAAGCCAAACCTCAAATGAAACGACCTGCTGATGCTGCCTCCTCACTGCAGTTTGCCCTCCACACCTTCCTGTCCGTCTGCTCTTTTAGGACCACAGACACAGGCAAAGCTTACCACCATGTTCTGCACTGGAAAATCAGTGGGCCTTTGGAGCTGTGTCTATCCGATCGACCACCAGGGTTGAACTCCTTTGTCGACGCTCTGCTTCTCGCCAAGGCTGTGTCCACGCCACTCTCTTCCAATTTCCCTGACTCCCACAGTTGCTTTTCCTCAACATCCTCTACAGCTCCAACTCTCCTGCCGTTACGTGCTCAAGGTCTGGCTCATCGAGCATTCCTTGGAGTGCTTCACACACCTACACGCCCTGACCCCCAAATGAACATCTCCAGACCAGACATCCCTGTACCGGGCTTGTGTCTCCAAGGGCCCCCACTGTCACCTAGGAAGCACAAGCACCTGTCCAGTGCACCACGGTTGGCCTACCAACAACGAAACAAGAGACCCAATTAAAACCCAGGCAAAAGATCTGGCCAGACATGTCAGGGAAAAAGACACGCATACATCAAATAAGCACTTGAAACGATACAAAGCAGTGTTAAACCCACTGAACACATTAATTAGAATGATGAAAACTAAAAAGCAGAACAACAAAAACAAAAACCTGACAGTACCACATAGTCTGATGATGCAGAGCGGCCAGAACTGGTTGACCCGTTTTTAAGTTATTAAACATAAACCTATACAAACCAGCAGCCTGATTCTAAGCATGACTGTGGGGGGGGGAACCTGTGCTGACATCAAAAGCCTGTACGTGACATTTTATCATGGCATTATTCATAAATGCTAACAACTAGAAGTAGCCCAAACATCCTTGAATTGAATGGATCAATGAACCGTGATACATTTATACACATGAATGAACAATACGTCTTAGGAACAAAAATTAATGACCTACAGACCCACACATAACCAATGAATGTCAAATACATTTGGCTACGTGAAAGAAACCTAACTCTAAAGATTCTATGCTATAGGGGCTGGTGAGATAGCTCCATGGCAAAAATTCCTGCCTGGTAAGTGTAAGGTTGTGAGTTCAAATCCTGGTCCTGCAAAAAAAGAATGAAGCCCTTTTTGGCTGGTGAGATGGCTCAGTGGTCTAAAGCACCTGCTTAGGAAAGCTTAGGCAACTGCAGGGACCGCAGTTTGATCCCCAGTACCACATGCTGCACCAGCCCCACCCCTAGGGCAGGCTGAGTCAGCCATAACGTGAATGAGTGAATGAATGAATGAATAAATAAATAATTAATTAAAAAAAATAAAATAAATGGAAACTTGTAACATAGAATCAAATTCATAGAAATGGGGCCTCAAAAAAAAATCCCTAAATTTTAATGTAGATGGATTTTTAAAATTAAGGCACAATGGGGCCTGGGAGATAGCTTTGTGGCACAAGAGCCTGTCTGGCAAGTGCAATGTTGTGAGTTCGAACCCCAGTCCTGCCTTAATTAATTAATTAATTAATGAAATAAATAAAATTAAGGCACAAGCTCCCAACACTAAATCCAGGATCTCCTTCTTCGATTGTCACTGTGAGGGTGCAGTCCTCCTCCATGTGGGATCTCCAGTCCCGTGGGTATCACACCATTGCCCCTACAGAATGCCAACAACACTTTCTTGCCACTCCAGCTAGTGTATTAACCATCCTTTCTGCAGCCTTCTGCCTCATTTAGTTAGACCTTTTCTGCAACCCTGGGCACCATCTCCTAGAATCTTCCATACCTGCCAATTCCCATTGTTTCTATTCTTGTCTGCCTCCAATCACAGCCAGAGAGAATTTATAAAACACACATTGCATTCCTTGGCTGAAAATCTTTTTTGCAAATTTCCACCAGTCTTAGGATGACATTCAGAACCCCTGTTCTCTCTCTGGAGTCATCAGTTACCTCCTCTCCCTTCCCCTCTGCACTGTGGCCCGGTGACCTTTGTTTTCCCCCAGAGAAACCAAGATCAGGCTCCACTGAACCTCAGCCTTTGGCACGCTCTTCTTTGGTCCAGTAGGTCTCCCACGTACCACCGGGGTATGGCGGCCACCATTCCTCTGTAAATTTCAGCTCAAATGTTCTTCCTTCTTGAAGACTTCCGGAATTCCCCCAGACTAGGACAGGAAACTTTTAAAATAGTTTTCATGTTACCCTAGAAGTTTTCTTCAGGGTACTAACCAGCAATTTGTAACAAGAATAAAAATTTCCTGTCTTCCTGGGATAGTAGCTCTCAAATTATTATCTCTGGACTAAGAGCATTAGTCCAGAGTAGGCATTCCCTAGCATTGCGTGGGAATGTCTTGGAAGTGCCCATATTCGAATCCTGAGGCACAGAATGCTGGGTTGTCAACTTGACTGACTAGCTAGGGAGCTGCCTGGGAATTAGCACAGTGCAATTCTCCGTGTGGCTGAGTAGGTCATGGAGGCACAACCTTGGGTAGTGTCTGGTCCTTGGCCCCTTCCTCTCTGGTCATGCTCCCCTGCTCTCCTTCCCAGCTGCCATGAACCAAGCAGCTTTTCTCTGCCATGCCTCTCCACCATGATGTCTCTGCCTTGCAGCTGCTGACTGTGGACTGAAGTATAAGCCTGACCAGAGCGGAAGCTGTCAGTGTTTTCTACAGAAATCAGGTAACACTAAAGTCAAAAGAAAGATAAGATTGCCTTGAGAGATAATACAGAATGAAAACATGAGATGATGGAAAGCATGAAGCCAAAGATTTGGTTTGAAATCGCATTTTGGTTTAAAATCTGCCTAAAACTGCATAAAGTGTATACTCAGAAGGTTGAGATGGAGGATGGCTCGGGTCTAAGAGTTTTAAGACAGGGAGTGGGGGAATCACCTCTTGCCTGTACTCGCCTGGAACTTGGGCCCTATAACATGCAGCTGGAATTGAGGAAAACCTCTAACGGCTGTGTGCCCCCAGCCCACCCCAGAAGGCACTGTAGGCAGGAACCTTGTGATCTTGGAGTCACCTGCCTGCAGTGGTCTTTGTCACTGCTAATTGGGAGGGAAGATGTCATGGTGCAAAGGTCATAGCTCCTCGGTGCTCTAACCAACTTGACTAGACTTTCTATACACCCTGAGGCCAATTTCCAGAAACTTTAAATTCTGGGTTTTAAGGATAATTTTTGGCAGTTGTGCTTGCTTTGCTGGAGACTGTGCTGACATTTAGGAAGTGGAACTCTAAACGTTGATTGTTTTAAATTGTTGATTTCTCTCGTGCTATAGAAAACTATCCTGTGCGGCAGGAGTGCTCTATAAAGTTTATGTTGAGTCACATTAATGTAAGCTAAGCAATCATTGGCATAAACAGAGGGATAGGTTAAATTGAAAATGGTATTTACTGAACATTACAAAATATATTGTTTGGATCTATCTCAATAGTCAATTAGTTTATGCATGATTTCCAAAGAAACTAATCTAATCCACTAATCTCAATTAGTGACCAAATCACCATCATCCCCTCCTGGAAGTACATTATGATGATAGTACTTTTATTTTGTTTTGATATATTTAGTACAGGGATACAGGGTTTACAGGATCTCACTATGAAGATCAGACTGTAGTAAGCCTCCTATTTACAGCCTTTCAAGCACTGGGACTATAGGCATGCAACACCATAGCCAATCTCAATTGTCATCTCAGTGTGCCCCGAGGGCTGGGCCAGCACAGGAGCTGGGAGCCGGAGACCAGACCCTTGGTTTGATCTGCCTAAACAGGGGCTTTAATCTGCTGAGCTATTTGGCAGGCCTTGCCTTGCTTTGTTTTGGTTTTTGTTTTGTTCTGTGACAGAATCCCTCTAGACAGTTCAGGCTGGCTTTGAACTCATGATGCAGCTCATGCTATTCTTGAACTCTTAGCACCCCTCCTGCCTCAGCCTCCTGAGGCACACGCTGCCACACTTGCTTCAGGTAGTACTCTTTGTATAAGCCAAGGCAGAGGGACTATTCTCTTCACCAAAATACTTTAATAAAAAATCTTCAAGTAGATAGCTATTCTAATATATTGATATTTTAAAAATTCAAGTAGGTGTCTGTTATGGTTTATGTCTAGTTGTCCCCCCAAAGCCTCATGCAATCATGGGGCGGGGACTTCTAGAGTTTGAGACATGAGTCATGATCCACTGGGATTATGTGTTTTAGTACTGATGGGGTACAATTGGTTCCTCCCTGGAGCATGACCTGGGCCTGCCTAGGATATGATTGGCTCCTCCCTAGAGCGGGATCAGGGGCCCATCCTGGGGTATGACTGGTTCCACCCTAGGGCACAATGGGCCCACGTCAGAGTGACTGAGCACAAAGAGACTTTTTAAAAGGCTGTTACTCTCTGCTCCTGGGGGTTGTTCTGCCGCCATGAACTGGATACCCTCTACCCTGTTCCACTCAGCCTTGGGACAGCCGAATATGGACTGAAACCTCCAGCAACTGTGAGCTAAATAAACCTTTCCTTCCTTCATTTTGAGTGTTGGGTATTTGTCCCAGCAACGAGTGAAAGTAACTAAGACAGTGTCAAAGAAACTTGGAGATGTAGAAGAAACAAACGCCTTAAGCAGAAATTGAACCCATAATACATGGAATTGGGAAGTAGGATTTACACAACCATTTTCAAGAATACTTTGATTTTATAAATTAAGGACCCTCTTTCCCATCTTGCAAGATGGTGGGTGAAAAAACTGAGAAGCCAGACACTAAAGAGAAGACATCTGAAGCCAAGAAAGTTTTTGCCAGTGGTACTGGTAAAAAGGTAAGGCGAAGAAGGCAAAATAAAGTCCAAGAAGGGGCAGCCCCACTGCAGCCGAAATCCTGTCCTGGTTAGAGGAATTGGTAGATGTTCCTGATCTGCTATGTATCCCAGAAAGGCTTTGTACAAGAGAAAGTACACAGCTGTTAAATCAGAGGTTGAGAAGAAAAAAAAAAGAAAGTTCTTGCTACCATGACAAAACCAGTTGGTGGGACAAGAATAGTGGTACCCAGGTGGTTCAACTTCCAAAAATGCCTAGATACTACCCTACTGAAGATGTGCCCCAAAAGCTCTTGAGCCATGGCAAGAAACCCTTCAGTCAGCATGTGAGGAAACTTCGAGCTAGCGTCACTCCGGACACCATCTTGATCATCCTCACCGGGCAGCACAGAGGCGGGGGAGTGGTCTTCCTGAAGCAGTTGGCCAGTGGCTTGCTACCTGTGACTGGGCCTCTTAGCCTTGGTCATGTTCCTCTCCAAAGAACACACCGGAAACTTGTCATTGCCACCTCCACAAAAATTGATATCAGCAAAGTGAAAATCCAGAAGCACCTCACTGACGCTTACTTACTTCAAGAAGAAGCTACAGAGACCCAGACACCAGGAGGGCTAGATCTCTGACACCGAGAAAGAGAGATACAAAATTTCAGAGCAGCGCAAGATAGATCAGAAAGCAGTGGACTCACAGATTTTAGCAGAAATTAAAGCTGTTCCTCAGCTCCGGGGCTACCTGTGATCCCTTTTTGCTCTGACAAATGGAGTTTATCCTCATAGATTAGTGTTTCAAATTTCTTGGTGGGAACCTAGTTAAATAACTAATACACTTAAAAATAAATAAATACATAAATAAATAAATGACTACCTCGTTCATGATTAATAGAATGTAGGGCTAAAGTCCCAGGGTTCACAGTTAGCATAATGTATCTCAGAGAAATTCTATGCTTGGAGAGCAGTGCGGCTGCTCTGGGGTTCATCTAACTCGGCCAATGTCTCTACGATTCTTTATACAACTAATAAACCCTCTGGAGCCTCCTTACTGAGATTAAATGCTAGCAAAGGCCTTGCCAAAGCCACTTAGCAGAGAACTGGCACACTGGGTTTCCAGTAATGGAGTGGCCACAGGCAGTCAGAGTGCAGATCAGAATCCGGCCCTGGAAAATGTGTTCCATCTGAAAGAAGAGCCGGTGCTCACTTCTGGAACCGCAGACCCTGCGGTCCGGGCGTCCCCTGAGCAATATCTGCTGGAGGTAAACAGAGTGTAACACTGCGGCTTCGTTTTCCACTTTGAATTCCATGTTGTTCCTCCAGAGAATGCCAAAGAGTTTTATTTCTCTTCCTCTTTTCCTCTTTCCAGGAAGAATCAAGTAATTCGCTCTTCCCACAAATTATTTGGAATATGAGGATCAGTGGGGCACAGCAAAAGGTGTTCCAACACGAATGTCAACGTCTTTTTTTTTTTTTTTTTACTTTTATTCAGAATACAAAATAGTTATAAATAAATCCTAACTCTGGCACCATCTTATATGGATTTTAGAGGGAAGAGTCAGTATCAGACCCCACTGAGCCAAAAGGGGGTCCCCCTGGATGACAGTGCAGGCTTCACAGGCTAAGCACCCTCTCCTGAAGTCTCCCGCCTGACTGAGAATTCACCTCATTCCCAAGTCACTCAAGGAGAAGGCCTTGGGTTGCTGCCCAGGGCTGGCCAGTCTGTAGCACCTGAAGGTAGTTTTGGTGACCAAGCAGCCTGTGGCAAGGTTAGTAACCGAGAAAGGACTTGTGCTGGTCCATTTTTTATTGCTACAACAAAATGCCCAAGGCTAGATACTTTAAAAGGAAAAGAAGTTTCTTTAGTTCACAGTTCTAGGGGCTCAAAACCACATCATGGCATCTGCTCAGCCCTGGTGAGGACCTCGTGGTAGATGGCATCAGGGGTGTGAGCGCTGGCAAGAGCAGGCAGTGGCACATGCAGAAGAGCATAAAGGAGAGGTGCAGGCCCCCTTTATAATGAGCTGTTCTTGCAGACACCAACCCGACTCCAAGAGACCTACACTCATCTCTTTTGAGGATGCTGCCCCATGATCTTAAAGGTGCCCCCACCCTAAAGCTACTACACTAGGGATTCGTTATATGTACATAGATTTTGGCAGAGTGCATAGATTTTAGCACATCGCAGCTATTATCTTTGATTAACACCCATCTATAACATCTTTGGCAGTGGGAGCCTCTTTAATTGGCTTCTGATCTTGTGTAGATAATAAGTTAGTCACAATTTATTGACCATAACCTTAGGCTCAGCTAAAGCAAAGAGTTTTAAATGAATTATCTAGATCTCCACCTCAAGAATATAGCACGGGAAAACAAATTAAAACCAGTAGAAGGAAGGAAGTAATAAAGCTAAAACCATCCTGGCAGATGACATGGAGAACAAACCGAGGAGACTGATTCACCCCATTTTACACTTTGCTGTAAAGTGGCAGTGATCAAGACAGTGTGGAGCTGGTGGAAAATAGACCAACTGATCAATGGAACAAACAGAACAGAAACAGATCCACATAAATGCAGTCAACTGATCTCTGACAAAGGAGCAAATGCAATACAATAAAGAAAAGATGGTCTTTTCAATAAATGGTGCTGAAACAACTGGACATCCATATGCCAAAAAATATAAATTACTCTAGACAGAGTTCTTACACCCTTTATAAAAATAAAATAAAACTAGATCACAGGCCTCAATATAAAATGCAACATAATAAAAGTTGCTAGAAAATGACATAGGATAAAAACCTAGACGATGTGTAGCAGTGACTTTTGTGATCCTGGTATCAGGGCTGGGTGTGGCAGTGCACTCTGGAAATCCCAGCACTTGGAAGGCTGAGGCAGAGGATTTCTGTGAGTCCGAGGTGAGCCTGGACTACATAATGACTCCCTGTCTCAAAAACAAAAGATCCTGGTGTTTCATCAAAGGACCTGAAAATACATCCACAAGGAAACCTGTACATGCATAATTACAGCAGCCTTATTCGTAATTGTGAAAAGTTGGAAGTTATCACGATGTCTTTGGGGACAGGTATGGTGGCACACACCTGTAATCCCAGCACTTTAGAGGTTGAGGCAAGAAGATTGCCATGAGTTTGAGGCCAGCCTGGACTACACAATGAGACCTTGTCTAAAAACAAAACAAAAGAACAAAAAAAGACGTCTTTGAGTAGGTGAATCAGTAACTAGGATGCAGACAGTGGACATTATTCAGGACTAAAAGGCAATGTGCTATCGAGCCATGAAAAGATACGGTGAAACATCATGTATGTGCTACTAGGTAAGGAAGCCAGTCCGAAAGGGCTCTCCACAATTTGATCCCAATGATACGACCTTCTGGAAAAGGTAAAACTATGAACATAGTGAAAAGATCATTATGTCAGGGGTATGGGGGCGGGGAATGATGTACAGAAATTTTAGGGCAATGGAGATCTTCTGTATGATACCAGAATAGTGGACAAAGGTTGTTGTACATTTATGTAAAGCCATAGAATGTGACACTTAATATAAACTATTCCTTCTGGGTGATAATGAGGTATCAGTGTAGGCTCTCAGTTGGGACCAGTGTACCACCCTGGTGGAGGTGCTGGAAGTGGGGGAGAGTGTGTATAGACTACGATAGGAAGGAACTCTACTTTCTGAAAAACTAAAACTGCTCTGAGGAAAATATAAAAGCTTTTCTTTTCTTTAAAAAAAAAAAACAAAACACTAACCATAAAAAATTGTTAAATTAGATTTTTTCCAAAAGCTAAAACTGTTCATAGAAAGGTGTCAAGGAAAAAAAAAGAAAAATCAGACTGGAAGAAAATATTTGCAATACATTCATAGAGTTTATATATAAGCATAGATATTGTGTGTGTTAAGTCAAACTTAACAATTGTACATATGAAAGCTGCACGTTTCATTACATATGAATTTTTGAATGAATACAAATTAAAATAAATCTAATATATTTTTTAAAACTAGTTGTTTTTTTTTTAAAGGAGCTTTTGCAGATGTGAGCAAGCATCCCTTGGGTCTTCATTGAGCCTCAAATTTATTATATTAAATCCATGAGAATTTTAGGCCTAAACCAAAATGTGAGCTCAAAGGCACAATCAGCTGGATGGCTGGGCTTCCTGGCTTCTTTGCTCCCATTCTGCTGGTCCCTGCTACCCACAGGGGAGCAATGTGCTGGAAAGTTCTTCAGGTCTTTTTTAGGAACCATGTTCCAGCACTCTTCTTGAGGGATCAACTTCCTTTTGTTCTGGCCATAGGCCTCTAACGGCCTCACAGGCGCTGCAGCCAGTTCTAGTCCATAAACACGGCCCTGCGCCTGTCCTTTCTGGCACACTGCCACCGGCCAGTCCAGCGCCTCCTAATCTCTCACCTAGATTATTGCAATTTCCCATTGCCTCCTCCCTTCATGACATCCCAAGGAGATTGCCTCATTTGATACATGGTTCTGGTCATGTCACCCCCAACTGTAAATCCTTCTGTGGCTCCCTAAGTCCTACAAAACAAATTGGAAATTCCTACCACAGGAAAGGCCATGAGCTGGTGGCTCCCTGTTTACTCCTGTTTTTCAGAGCTTCCTCTAGACTGTGCATTTGTTCTTCTACCGTCAAACGTTCTGTCTTCTGTGTAATAAGCTCATCCTTTCTATCAATCAGAATTGTCCTGAAAACTTATATCTGGCTATACCTTCCACTCACCAATTAAAAACATTATGCAAACTTCTCACCTGCCCCACTCCTCCTGCCTACCAATCAGCATCATTATGCAAACTTCTCACCTGCCCCACCTCTTCTGTCCATCCATCAGGATTGTCCCGAAATTTGTTCTCAACCTTCAAGACTTAACTGAATGAAATCTTCCCCAGTCCTAAAGTGCCGCTCCTCAGTTACACATTTACCATATTCTATTGTCTCTATTTGCTATATGCTTCCCAGAGAGCATTTTGTTTTCTGTCTTTTTAAAAATTTAATTGATTAATTTATTTTTAATGTATTTAGCACAGGGTCTACAGGGTCTCACTACACAGAGTGGACTTATAGTGATTCTCCTGTTTTCAGCCTTCCAAGCACTGGGATTACAGGTGCACACCACCATGCCCAGTCTTAGCCACCATCTCAGCATGCCCAGGGGCAGGGCCTGCACAGCATGCTAGTCATAAAATCCAGTCCCTGTGTCTGCCTAAGCAGGCGCTTTAATCTGCTGTTGTTTTTGTTTTTAAAAAATATTTTTTTCTATTTTTTAAACCTCATGTTGGGGCTTGGGAGATAGCTCAGCAGTCTAAGCACCTACCTGGTAAGAGCACAGACCCAGGGTTTAATCCCCGGGCACGCCATGCTGGCCACTGATACTGGGCATGGTAGTGTTGTAGGCAGCTAAATTAGATAGAAATATTATAGGTGGTCAGACTGGGTTAGGCCTTTAAGGAGACAATATGGAAAACAAGGTGACTTTGCAACTTTGGAAGAGACAGATACTCCTGCCATGGGCCAGAACTCAAGGCAAAATTTCCCTAGCAATGGGCATCAAGGATTAATATTTTAACTAGGCATCACCCACATTGAAAGACCCAGAAAGAGTCACTGACGCAATCCCAACAGGAAGAGCCCTTGTTCCATACTCATGCCTGCTTGCCACCTGACCCGCTTCCCCACTTGGTACTGGATTTAATCAATGTTCTTTGAGCAGTAGTACTTGTAATCTCATTGGTTGACCATAGTTTTGCTGCATCTCGTGCCCACCCAAGTGAGTTCCCATGTTCTCCACCTTAGACTCATCTCACCGCATGATTTTACTCTATAAGAATCTCTGGAAGAGATAGCTTCTCAGGGTAAAGTGCTCACATGTCCCTTCTGTCCCACTCTAGGACAGCAGCTTTATTTTCTCCAGTAAAAATACTCTGCTCTTGTTGAGAGCTGTTGTTGTTCCTAAAATTCATTCTTTGGTTTTAGAGAACACAAACTTGGCCCAGGTATCTTTCAGGTTGGGAGCTTCATTCCCCTATATCAGCAGTGCATGAACCTGGCCATAGTGGTGCACACTTATAAGCCCAGCGCTGGGAAGGCTGAGAAGGAGGAACACTACCAGGCAGAGCTGCGTACTGAGACCCTGAACCAAATAAATAAATAAATAAATAAATAAATAAATAAATAAATAAATAAAAAAAAGATTTAAAAATTTAAACCTCCTATACTTGATTCAAGATCATTCAACAAACAAATGAGAGAATATGACAGTGATTAAGGGAGTTGGACTTTTTTGTGAGCAGCTCCTAACACACAAATCCTGCACACAGAGGGAAGAGCCTCATCAGAGTCCACCTGATTCAGGTTTGCCATTTGTACGCATCAAGAATTTCCATTCATGACAGCAGCTACACATGTAACGTACACTGAGAGTCCTAACGGGTACCTGAAGGAGCGCAGGTCCCAGCAGTCTTCCCTAAGTCTGTCTTGCTGTTTTCTGGGGCTAACCACACAGCACCACAGCCTGGGGATGTTGCAAGGCTAAGAGGTTTGTTTGTCTTGGGTCGGGGCCCTGGCTCCAGGTCAGGGACTTAATCTGATGATGATGACCTTACTGCCAGAGTCCCAAGCCTGACGCATCATCCCAGTGCAAGACTGGGAGTATTTCCTGTGTATCTGGTCTCTGTCCCACTTACAAAGTCACCAGTATTCCCTAAGGGAAGACTGATAACTTTCTCCATCCTAATTACCTTCCAAAGGCCCCAGGTTAAGTTTGAACCCTCCTCCCAATAGGGGCTACATTTCAGTAGAAATTTTGGTGAGGACGTTCAATTTGCGGAAGCTAGCCCTTTTCAGTACCAGAATTACAGTGGTCCCAAAAAGTCTGGTCTATGTGCTGCTGAAAATGAAAGAGGTCTTTGTCAAGGGGAGTCTGGAGGTGACATGTTCCAGGCCTTTTTGTTTTTTTAATGGCTTTGCTCCATAGGTTCCAACACGTGGAGTGTGTGTATGGAGCCCAAACAACTCCATTTCACTGTCTTCCTTAAGAAAAAGCGTTTGAGGGGGGCTAAGGCAGGAGGATGAAAAGTTTAAGTTCAGACTGGGATTTTTTTTAAAGGCTGGGGCAGTAGCTCAGTGGTAAAGTGCCCCTCAGTTCAATCAGTGCACTACAAATAAAATGAGAGAGCCTGGTGTGGTGGCACAAACTTGCAATCCCAGTACTCGGGAGGCTGAGGCAGGAGGATCACCATGAGTTCCAGGCCAGCCTGGGCCAAATAGTGAGTTCAAGGCCAGCTTGAGTTATATAGCGAGAGCTTGTTTCACAAAAAGAAAAAAATAGAGTGAGAGAATGCTAAAACAAAGATTTTCATAAGGCTTGAGAAGATTTGTTTTTTTTTCTTCACACAATAGATTCATTTGGGGCTGGGACAGGGCAGCAGGATGTTTTTGAGCAGCAAAGTGTAAGCACAAAGACTGCCTCTCCAGGACATTGCAGGCAGCTACCGAAGCTGCCAAGATGTAGCCCATTAAATGTTTTCCTATTGGACAGTATACTGGTTCACCCTAGGCTGTGAGTATCAAGATGATTTTTTTGCTGGCTGAGTTAGAAAACAAAGATGGTTATGGAGCAGAAACATAGTCAGGGTGGGTGCTGAGATTGTGGTCAGATGCAGGGCCAGCCCAGAGTCTTACACAATCTCAGAGGATGAGATCCTCTACTTTGTTAGGCACGAAAGGGGCGTTTGCCCTTGGAAGGGTTTGAATTCCCTGTCACATCTCTTCAGTTCCCTGGACCACAAGAGGAGCAGGAACTCATCAATTACAGGCATCTCAGATCCCAGCAGTTTCCAAAGCACTTCTTGTTTCCAAGCCCCATATTCCAAGAACGGACAAGTTTTCCTTACTGGGAGGTAGGGAAAGTCAGAAAGCTCCAAGTGGAAATCTTTAACCATCAGGAACGAGCGCAAGCTGGTGGAGTCTGGTGGCTCGGGGCTGCCCTGGCTTGCTCCAGGGCTGCAGCTGCTCCTCTCCCTGATGTTGGCTCCTGACCCAGAGCTCCTAATCCCTTAGAATTTCCTGATGTCTGGATGTCAGGGAGTCTGTTGTTCCAATGAGGGGACCCTTGGTGGGCTTCTGCATGGAAATAGGTCACCAGAGGAACCAAGCCATGGTCAGAACCAGAACTTTCAATGTCTGTCCTCAGCAGAGAGAGCTGGCAACTGAGTTGGCAATTGGCCTTGTCTGAATCATGCTGCCATTATAGACAGCTAAATTAGATGAAATATTATAGGCAGTCAGACAGGGCTAGGCCCTAGAGACAATATGGAAGGCAAGATGACCTTGCAGTTTTGGGAGAGACAGATACTCCTGCTATGGGCCAGACCTCAAGAGAAAAGAGTAACCAAACGCAGCCACACACCTCCCTAGGGCTGGGCATCAGGGATTGATATTCCTAATAAGTATCAGTCACCTTGAAGAAGCCAGAAGGGAGTCACTGAGTCAATCCCTCCAGGAAAAGCCCCTATTTTATGTTCATACCCACTTGCTATGTGACTCGCTTCACCATTTGATCCTGACTTAAGCAATCTTACATGAGCAATTGTACTTGTAGTCTTACTCGTTGGCCATAGTTCTGTCCTACCTCATCTATGAGTTTCCATGTTTTCTACTTCAGACCCACCTCACCTCATGGTTTTGCTCCATAAAAATTCTTAGGAAGGGCAGATTCCTAGGCAACCCCCTTGGGTTCCTTTCTGTCCCTCTCTTGGACACAAGCTTTCTTTCCCCCAATAAATACATTCTGCTCTTAACCTTCATTGTTCCTACAATTAATTTTTCAGTTTTAGAGAACACTGAACATGGTCCATGTCTTTCAGGTTGGGAGTTTCACTTCCCTACATCAATACCTCTGGGAAAATATTTAAAGGATGGGGTTCAGGGAGTTTTCAGGGTGCTGAATGTACAGTAAGTGCACAGATACACTTGGGACCCTTCTAGACTTCATCCTGTGTATCTCTTTTCTGGTTAAAACAGCCTTTTTAATTGATGACAGCAAATTAACTGTTTTCCTGGGTTCTATGACTCCCATGGAGGGAGGAGCAGGAGTTTGTGATTTGTAGCCAAGTTGCACATAAATTAGGGGAGGCCCTGAACCTACTACCTGCAATTGGCACTTGACATGAGGGACAGTCTTGGGGGGATTGATCCCTTAACCTGTAAAGTCTGTGTTAACTTTGAGTAACGGTAGAATTGCCTCAACGTGGAGGTCAAGCTGCCATGGGAGCTGGTGACTTTTCTAAGGACATTAATCCCATGGACCTGAGCCTCATCCTCATGACATCAAACCTAATGACTTCCCAAAGGCTTCTCATCTCTAAATATCATCACAGTAGGGGTTAAAAATTCAAATTATGAGCTTGTTTTGGAGGAGAGGGAGGCTGACACAGTTCAGTCCATAGAAATCAGCAAACACTGATTCAAAGAGTGTTGCTAAGACTTTAATTTCTCAGCTCCAGTATCAACAAAGGAATGAAGGGATTCTATATGCAACTGTGTTTCTCCATCTTTTCCTTCCCCCCATTTACTTCTTTTTTTTAAGTTTTTAAAAAGTTTAGTGGAGCCAGTCAGGCATATAAATTGTATTCTGACAGACATTAAAAACTGCTTTCTCTTACCAAAGAAAATGGCACATGTTTTATCAAAGTTTGACAAGTGAGATTAAAGAGTATTAAGATTAAGCCTTGCAGCACTAACTTAGACAAAACAACTAAAAATATTGTTATTCAACTTGGAAAGAGGAGCTAGAATCAAGGCATACAGGGGAGATTAAATTTGTGTTTCTCCATCTCAGACTCCTGGAGGAAGAGGATCTCTGGCCTCTTGTGAGCCATGTATCATATCACCAAACCCAATTCCAGAATACAAACTGACAATGACAAAAAAAAAGATGAGCTCCAAATGCATATCTCGGTATAATCTAAAAGGAATCTTGAAAATATTCATAATACATGACCTATGTATTACGGATACATGGATTGTCCATTTCAGGTAAAATGACAGATGGCTATAATTCTTCTTGCCATTATAGTAAAAAAAACAAACAAAAATACACCTTTGCAAGAATTTAGAAATATCGCACTTTCATTCCTAGTTCAAATACAGTATTTCACTGCTTTAAATAAGGGCTGTGTCTATAGAATACAGAACTTCAATTCACACATTTTTTCACATTCTATTCACATCACTCAGTTAATAATGGTTAGCTTAGCAGTTTCTTCACAAAAGCACAGTATTACATAGCAGAAGAAATTGCAAACTTTAACATAGTGCTGTAAGTACTGGAAAAACCCTTACAATGTCTTGCAATGATCGTTTAAGAACAAAATTAGGAAGTAACTAATACAGGACTAGTTTGCAAGAAAACATTTTTCACTGTCTTAATTGATATATAATATAATAATATAATACAATAAAATTACAGTTCCTGGTAAGCTAATATCAATTCTTCATCTAAAAAAAAACTTACAGCTCAAGATATTAAAAATGACATGAAACGTGCTCTGAAAAGTTGTAGCTACAGGTGTCTTATATTTTACTCAAAAAGGACTCTAATGAGAATTTTTACTTAGGTCTACCTAACACCTACAGGAACTTCCATGTGATTCCATCCTTTGTAGACTGAGATTCCAAACCACTTCTTAGCAGAGGTAGTGGAGAGACAGGAATAATTAGGTTTTGTTATTTGCGATCACATTATTAGTAGATAAAGCTGAGCTTTTGTTAGGGTGTCACAATTAGAACCCCCTCAACCTGAAGAGAAAAACTACAGACGACCATTGTTTAAGCAGGATGTCCCCACCACCACCACCACAGTCTAAGAGACTAACATAACTGCTTATCTGGCTGATTCTCAAGCCCGGCCCTCAGGCTTACAGGAAATCTTGTAAGTCTGTAGAATGCCACTCTGTAAGCCAGTACAATGCTCCTGTCGTCCTATATTTCCCCTAGGTGCTTCCTGCCAAACCCACCAAGGGACCCCACCCATACCTAAGTTAGTCTATAAAGCAGCTTCTCTTTCTTTGTTCATGATTAACAGCCTTCTCAGGGCCAACTAGATAGCTGGGCAGACTAAAGCGCCTGCTTAGACAGACACAGGGTCAAGGGTTTGATCCCTGGCATGCTGTGCCAGCCCGCATTGCTGAGATGACGATTGAGACTGGGCGTGGTGGTGCATGCCTGTAATCCCAGCACTTGGAAGGCTGAAAACAGGAGGATCACTAGAAGCCTGATCTGTGTGGTGAGACCCTGTAGACCCTGTACTAAATACACACACACACACACACACACACACACACAAAATGGCCTTCTCACCTTTGACCAAGCTTCACCCAGCTTGAAATAAAAACATTGCTGCTTATTTCTATCTTGTTTGTCCTAGTGGTCTTGGTCACTCCTTGTGGTGTAGCCTGAAGGCTTTCTCATCTTCCACCCACTACAAGCAGGGCAACCATGAAAAATGCAACACAGGATATGTAAGACTAGAGTTCCTGTCCCCACCATCCATCTTCCTAATACTGAACCAACATGTAGGAAGCCCATTCTCCAAGGTCATTCAGGTCACCCTGAATGCAATATACATGTTTACAGTTTCCCTAAGGGAAGTAGTACTTGTGGCCGGCCAAATAGCTAAACAGATTAAAGTGCCTGCAAGCAGGTGCAGGGGCCAGGGGTTTGATCCCTGAGCCTGCCATGCCAGTCCCGTCCCCAGGGCCCGCTGAGACAGCAATTGAGACTGGGTATGGTGGTGCTCACCTGTTATCCCAAATCTTTGGGAGGCTGTAAACACTATGAGTCTGATCTAGTAGTGAGACCCTGAACACCCTGTACACCCTTCCCTAAAATACAAAAGAAGAAAGTAGTACCTGTTTTATCTTAAAATTCAGGATTTGAAGCCTACAGGATTAATTGGGGATGTTTAATTGCTGTTTTGAGAGTACTAACATACAAAATGAATCCAAACACGTTTCTGGTATTATTTCACTTTTAGTAATTGCATGACAATCATAGACCCTCTTTACATCACACAATCACCAGAATTAGAAACTGCTTTGAAAACTAAAAACAGGGCACAGTCTGCTAATTAGAAGTTGCATGCTGTTGCTAAATAGAAGCCAGGTGTATGGTGTATCACAGCTGAAGAAATGGACGCCAGCAGATTTGACAAGGGAGCCAAATCATGATTTTAAACAATTTTAAGAACCTGACAATACTGTTGAAGCAAAATATTCAACTCAGCAGGAAATAGACAAGGTTAAAAAAGCATTCTATGAACAAATATGCGTCTGATTATTTCCTTTTCCTTTGAGAATAAATACAGTTAAGGTTACTTCCAGCCTTGGTACAGATATGTTTGTCTATAATGATCTTGATAATCACAACATGATATCTGATGTCTTCTGCCAGGATTATAGTTTTGAGAAAGCCACAGTTACAAGAAGTATCTGCTGTGATTCCTAGAATTTCCTTTTATGCCAACCACTGAAGAATTCAGTTGTCTTAAACAGTGAACAAGGGAGAGATGACCTTACGTTTTCTTTGCAATGTTGCCAATAAACATGAGGGTATCATTTAATTCTAAGCACTCTCTCAGGTGTCTTACTAAGGGGAGGACCTGGAACTGACTCCCATGGGAAGACAGGAACAGACAAATCCAGGCCAATGGACCTGTGTGGACTGGGAGGATGGGAGGCACCTAGGAGCATGGAGGAGCAACAGCCCAGACCGAAGGTGTAGGGATGGAGTCCAGCAGAAGTGTGCCATGCCCGAGTTGGGTCACTAAGGATGGCTGTTGCCAGCGAGTGTTCGGAGAGCTTCCTGGGAGAAGGGACAGCAGGCCCCTCTTCTGGAGGTCTGAAAAACCACAAGCATCTAGAGTCACCCTATGAACTTGGTCTAACCAGCAACCTGAATCCAGTCTAGACAGACCGTTATCAACAGAGCATTAGAAACCACCTGGACACACAGGTTCAGTGTGAGCAAAAGGCTGGATTTTATTCTATCTGGGTGCAGACAGGATGAGATCATGAATACTTTTAGTGGCTGGCCAAGGGGAAGTTGGGTTTTTGTGGGTTTAGAGATGGGATCACAATTCCTTGGAATCTGCATGGAATGTTGGGGGTAAAGGTTCCCAGGATGGTCAGTGCAGGTGTGTACTGGACTTTCGAGCATTACGGAGAGTGCACATCCTGTCCTAAATTTTCTTTTCATGGCCATCTGTTCTGTTTGCTGAGGGCAGCACGGCCCTTTAGTGATTTTCCTTCTGTGAAGAGCGACATGAACAGGGAACTCTCTGATCAGCCATGACAGACTCCAGCTATAGGCATTTGGGGTCAGATTGCAAGGGGTGAATTTTATGCCGAATTTATGAGGAGTCTTGAAGGTGTTCAACCAGAGGAGTCGTGTGTGAGATTCAAAAACAGAAGAATTAACCAGACAGCACTGTGAAATGTGACTGCCAGGAAGTAGGGGCTGGAGACTGGGTAGGAAGTGAGGGTGCTGAAGGGGTCTTAACTAGTGAGGTGGGAGGCTTATAGTCAAAGAGGAGGACCGTCAAAAAGCTCAGCGGACTAAAGCACCTGCAAACAGGTGCAGGGATCCTGGTTTGATCCCCAGGCCAGCCATGCTAGCCCGCCCCCAGGGCACCCTGAGAGGACAATTGAGACCGGGTGTGGTGGTGCACACCTGTAATGCAAGCTCTTGAGAAGCTGTAAACAGGCAGATCACTATGAGTCTGATCTAGTAGTGAGATCCTGAACACCCTGTAGATCCTTCCCCAAAAATACAAAGTAAATAAGTAAATAAATAAAGTGTATATAGTCAAAGAGGAAGGCAGGATGAATAGGAAGGAAGGGATTTTGGAGATCAGGAGGAAGAGTTGTCAAAACATAGATGAGGAAGGAAAGGAAACTCCAGTTTAGGCCCTAGAGATAGAAGGACAAAAACTAGGACAGAGACAGAGGAGGAACATCATAAGGCATCTTAGAGGCCCTTATCTGGGGACCTAGTGGCTTTGGGATCCCCAGTAACATACAGGGACACGTGACATTGATTGGTTGGGCATGCAGATATAATAAGACAAAACATAAATTTTTCTATTTCTCTCTTAGACCCTGCCATCATTTTCTCCTCAAATCAGCAGCAGCCACATGGTCTCATAGAGAATTAGAATGAAATAGTACTAAAGTAAAGAAAAAAATGTTCATACTTTTCTTTCTTTAAAAAACTTTAAAATTAAGGCCTTCTACGTCAAAAGGTGAGGCCCTCCATGGAGCAGAAGCTACCATTTATACCAGAACAGTGCTGGTACCAATGTTCCTTTGGACCCAACCAGCCAAGAGTCCAATACAGAGCAAGCTCTTTTGCGAAGCTAAGCCATGGAACCCAGGGCTTTGAATACAGAAAGAAATAACAGATCTGGGTTGCAGGCTGTGCCCTGTGACAACTGCCAAGAATTTGGAGATTAATGGTTGCATTTCACAGGCAACGGCATCCACTTTGTGAATTTCAGGCGTTTCTGTGAATAATCTCTGGAGGTGCATTTACGGTTACACAGGATTGTTAGAAGCCTTACACAAGGGATTTCATTCTCTCGCATGCTTTTGCCTTCATCTTACACCTGTGTCAATAACTTCGTCTCCCCAGAGTTTCTTTTCACAAGCAATGGTTAATTAAGGAGCTTTTAGGTTCTGGCTTTAGGCAGTATTTTATTAACCAGAAAGAATAGAACATTGAGGGCTTGTAAAAAATGTAAGTCTTAATAAAAAATATAGAACTTTACATATATTTAAAGAAAAATGGTGAGGTGTGTAATATTATGCCCTTTCCAATAAAAAAGAAATTAGAATGGGAAAAGAGGGAAATGAGATACTACGTTTCTTAGAAGAGCATGGGGACCCAAAAAAGGCAAGGCCCTGGCATTGGGGGAGAGAGAGTGTGTGTATGTGTGTGTTTGAGTGTGTATATGTGTGTGTGAAAGAAAGAGACAGAGAGAGAGAGAGAGAGAGAGAGAGAGAGAGAGAGAGAGAGAGAGATATGAATTTGTTTTCAAATCCTGGGCTCCATCAATTATTAGCTCTGTGACTTTAGGCAAATTACTTGTCTTGTCTTAGTTTCCTCATTTCAAAATTGAGGCTTAAGGGGGCTTGCCAGGTAGCTAGTTAGTTAAAGCTCATGATTCAGCAAAGACTCTCAGGCACCGGGGACCATGGTACGATCCCCACACCCACATGGAGCATGAGACCTGTGCTTAAGGCAGCCTTGGCAAGCCCCCATCCAAAAAAACTTTCAAAATTAAGGTTTATAATCACACTAACTCATGTAATACAGTTGTTATGAGGTGTTATGGTTTATGTCTAGTTGTCCCCCCAAAGCCTCATGCAATCATGAGGCGGGGACTTCTAGAGTTTGAGACTTGACTCATGATCCACTGCCATTATGTGTTTTAGTACTGATGGGATTATGGATCTGAGTACTGCTGGGACTATGGGTGTGGTCTAGGGCAGATATCCTAAGGCAGAGAGCCTGAATGTAATATAAAGAGAGACAGAGAGACAGATTCATGCTGTTGCTCTCTGTTGCCCTGGTTGGTTGGTGGCCTCTTGTCACCATTTCATTGCTGTCCCATCACCATGAACTGCTGGCCTCTGCTTTGTGCCTCTCTGCCTTGGAGCCAGCCAAGTATGGACTGAAACCTCCAGTAACTGTGAGCTTCCTTCATTTTGGGTGTCAGGTATTTGTTCCACCAACAAGAGAAGAGTAACTAAGACAGAATTTAGTACCAGAGAAGTGGGGTCATTGCTGTGACTAACCTGACCATGTGGATTACAAGCTTTTGGGAATGGCTTATGGGAAGAGATAGGAAAGGTTCGGAGAGTCCTCTACTTGTGAAGAGCTGGAAAAGCTTTGGCTGTTCTGTAGGAGAAATTCTGGTCAGAGCTTAGACCAGAAGACTGACAGAAGGCCTGCCTGTAATGACCAGGCTGAGGAAGTTTCTGCTAGGAAAAAGGACAGCACTGGTCACTGGACTCCAGATGATTTGTGCTATGGATTGGCTGAAAGAGTCTGTTGGAATTTTGCTTGTGCCCAGAGACTTTGCCTAAGACTGAGATTAAGCATGGCAGACTGATTAATCTTTCAAGAGATATTTCAAAGCAGCAAACTATTGGGGCAGTGCATGGTTGTTATTGGTGGTTTTTAGCCAGATTTATGTTGAAAATCAAGAGCAAAGTGCCAAGCAGGATGATGTAAAATATTGTGAGTTTGGCCAGGAAGGAAGCACCAGGAGAGCTGTGGACTGCAAAGATGGAGCTGAAAGGATCTCCATTGCTGGGAAGGAACCAGAGAATCAAAAGGATGGCCTGAGGGCATCACAAGAGGTGGCAGCTCTCAGCTCTTTGCAGCCCCAGAATTACAAAAGAGAGAGGCTTTGCCTTCAGAAGAAAGCTGCAGAGACCCAAGTACTAGAATGGCGACAGCAGCCAAACCAGGTTCCAAGATGGTGCCAGCATGGAGAATTTGTTCCTCGAAATCAAGGTCAGAGTGTTCATTAATCCAAGCACTCCACTCCTACAACAAAGAGAGAAAGAAGCCTGGCTACTGCGCCAGCTGGCAGCAGACATTGGCATCATCCATGTGGCATTGGTTTTAGGTGCATTCAGAATGCAAGAGTTGTTAGGTTAAGAAAGCTTCCACCTCGATTTCAGAAGAAGGCCTGGGAGGCCAGGCAGTGTGCCCCTCAGAGGGCAGTGTGTGAAGCAGAGAGTGAGAAGCCTATTCAGTGGAAAACCCAGAATTTTAGAAAAGTCAGAACCATGAATCATCTAAGAGAAACTGCAACGAGGAAGCCCATCTGGCTTAAGAGAGAAGCCATGGAAACTACCACCAAGAGTGCTGTAGGGGTGGAGCTGTGTAACTCCTTTGGAGCTCACAACTCAGTGCAGACTGCTTCAGGTGTTCCAGTTGGAACTATGGGATTTAATGTTTACCCTGCTGGAGTTTGGACATGTGTTGGTCCCAGTGTTTTGTATTCCCGTTTGCAACATTTGGAATGGCAGTGCTTATCTTGTGCCTTTGACCATTGGATGTGTTTAACGTTTCTTTAGTACAGGGGCTCACACTGAAGAGTTTGTCTTGGATTTTGGAGGAGACTTGGGACTTGGACTTTTCAGCAATGCTGAAAACTGTTGGGACTTTGGCAACTCTTAGTGATGGACTAAAATGTTTTTTGCACAAAGGGATGTGCATGAGACTTTGGAGGCCCAGGGAAAGAATGTTATGGTTTATGTCTAGTTGTTCCCCCAAAGCCTCATGCAATCATGGGGTGGGGACTTCTAGAGTTTGAGTCTTGACTCATGATCCACTGCAATTATGTGTTTTAGTACTGATGGGATTATGGGTCTGAGTACTGCTGGGATTATGGGTGTAGCCTAAGGCGGATAGGCTGAGGCAGGGAGCCTGAATGTGATATAAAGAGAGACAGACTTACGCTGTTGCTCTCTGCTGCCCTGGTTGGTCGGTTGCCTCTGTCACCATTTCGTTGCTGTCCCATCACCATGAACTGCTGCCTCTGCATGGTGCCTCTCTGCCTTGGATCCAACCGAGTGTGGACTGAAACCTCCAGTAATTGTGATCTAAATAAACCTTTCCTTCCTTCATTTTGGGTGCCAGGTATTTGTCCCAGCAATGAGAGAAGAGTAACTAAGATATGAGGAATAAATGAGCTACAATATGTAAACCACTTAAAACAAGATTCTAAAAAAAAAAAAAAGAAAAAAGATTCTAAATAAATGTTTGTGAAAGATCAAATGTGGATGGCCAAACCCACACGGTACTCGACCAGACACACTGACACTACAGAAGCAGATTTATTGGAAGCACATGCGGGGGCTGATTCGAGCGGACCAAGGCAGCACTGGACAGAGGGAAGCAGGAGACTTTATAGGATCTTTCAGGAAGGGTAATCGCGGGCAGGAACAGCCAGGTAACAGCCAGATCACAGGTTTCAGGGTGGGCTGGAGCAGCCTGATCTAGGTGGACATCATTTATCTTCCTTTTTAATTTTGTTTATATCAGAAGGGAGTGAATTGAGACCAACACTGGGTAGATTACCTAGGAAAACGAGGGAAGGAAAGTTTGGGGCAAGGTGCCTGTGAAACTTTGAATCCTGACCTATCAGTTTGCTATTGTTACTGTTGTTTGATTTTGAAGGAAAAAAAAAAACATTAGAAGACGTGATGGTAAAGACTTAGCAGAGAAAGGTGATGCTAATAACCTGTGGGAAGAGATGGGTGGATTATGAAGGGCACTGTGCTCCCATTCATCATCTTCGGCAGGAGGAAAGATCTTTTCTCCTGAGGCTGGGGAGATAGGCTAAAGAGGGTTAAAGATGCCTTCTGAAGGGCACAAGTTGTGTAAGAGTCTTTGGCTAATCTCCATTTCGTTTTTTATTTTCGCTTTTTGAAGCACCGTTTTGCTCCATAGTTCAGGCTGGTTTTGAACTCACCATGTAGCCGAGGCTACGCTGGAACTCACTGTGATCTTCTTGCGTTGAGCCCCCAAGTGCTGGAACGACAGGTGTGTGCCTCCATCGTGGACTTTCGTTTCCTTTTGAATAGCTGAAGACGCGAGCAGAACTGTGGTCGCTCACTCCCCCAGACACCTACCTGTTCAGCCTCCTGACAGATCCTGCTGCTTCCTTTCCAGCATTAATCCAACAAACAGAACACGGAATGAGCAATAAATTCTTCTCGATCATTCTGGTAGAAGATAAGATACAAAGCCAAGAAAACATTTCTCCCCACTAAAAATATGTTTGTTATTCATGACTGTATATGAAGATACACGCAAGACCATCCATTTCTCTTATAGACTTGTAGGTGAAGTGGCCACGACACATGCAAAACATGTCCCCAGATGGGCTGGGATCGCTTTTGAAACTTAGAAGTGAAGTAGATAGTAAGGCTAACGTAACTGCTGTCTGCGGGACAGTGCACTGTGTCGAAGTGTGTGTATACAAAACCATATCAGTAAGTATGTGAGCCACCGTGTCACTGTGGGATAAAACTGTTTAAAAATAAAAATCAAAAGGCTACTCGTTCTAAGCCTACCTTGAGTGTTGGTTTTCTTCCAAGTGCAGAAAAGGGTACTGTCTTTGAATGTCTACCGCGTCGTGCTCCTCTTAGGAAATACCCCAATTTCTCATGTTGAATGTTGGGGGTGGGGGAAAAGGGGGAAATGTATATTCTTTTCCACCAGAATTTGGTCCTCTCAAGGACAGACTCTAGCTGTAAAGTCAGTATGTCTTTGCTTTGCGCTTCTCTTTCTCCTGCTTCTTTTGATGTAATTCCTTTCTGGCAGCCAGCAGAACCAGGAAACAGAGAGGAAATGTTAAGAGGAAAGGAACAGCGAATTGGGTGTTATGTCCTTCGCGGCCTTCCGTAGTTCAGGGTTCCCCCTCCCACCCCTCCAGGGGCGGGGCGCTACGGTGCGCGGCATTTTCAAACCGTGAAGCGTTAGTTGAAAACGCAGCCGCTATAGCCGAGCAGCTTCAGTTCACGACTGCTGTCCCTTCGCGCCTTTCGCGACTCTGGTAAGGGACGCTGTAAGCTTGTCTTTCGTGTTCTTACACTTAGTTTTGTACTTGAGTCAGGGAGCCTTCGGGGCTCGGAGGCGGCTGGGGAACGGGGGCCGCCCCGAGCCAAGGCCCCGGCGCAGAGCGGGTGACCCGCGGGGTGCGTGGGGCTGGCGTTGGGGGCTGGCGGGGTGGGGCTGCGCCTTCTCCTTGGGACCTCTGCTAACGTCGCTTCTCGTTTTCTAGGCTTGGTGGCTTGGCCTCTGAGCGGGGCCGGGCGAACGGACGGTCCAGGGGTCCTGATGGTGGACGGACCCTTGCGCTTCCTTCACGTTCAGCCCTTTTCTTCTCCCCCCCACTTCCTCCTCCTCCACCTCTTCTGCCAGCTTCCTTCTGTTTTGTGTTTTTCTCATGACCTTCCATTTTCCTCCTAATCCGTTGTTTTTCCTTTATAGGCTGCCGCCCCTCGACACCTTAGCTTTACCATCAGTATTTTGTTGAGTCGGGCGGTTTAGGGTCCAAAAGTTTTTGACGTCTGATCCAGGAGATCTGTTGGTTAGCTTGCTGAAGTTCTGTCAGCCTTTTAATACTGTCCCTCTTTAATGCTTCTATCTTTATAGGAGGCCATGATTTAGGATTAGTGGCTGTTAAGGGAGGAGTCTGTAGGGTGTATGTACAGACTTCGAAACAGCGTTTGAGTCATTAGACAAAAGCCATCTGTCACTAGCTAAGGCCTAAACCCGGTGGAGCGTTCAGTCGTGAGCACGGTTGCTTTCAGACAGCTGTGAAATGGAATGGCTGTGATACAGTTAGATGCGAGTAATTTGAAGGTGGACGGTGAGACCGAGTCCTCAGATGGCCCTAAAATGTCAGGGAATATGAAATGATTTATATTTCAAGATAGTTTTTATTGGCTGTGACTGTTTAAAGAAATTTCCTTCTGTGCATCAAATCTTAATGCTACAGCAATAGGAAGGCTCAGGCAGAAGGATTGCTGTGAGTTCATAGCCAACTTGGGCTACACAGTTCAAGACCAACCTGAGCTACATTGGAAGATGCTGTCTCAAAAGAAAGAAAGAAAAGAAAGAAATCAATAGCAGCACCATTTGTCATAGCGAAATCTTGGAAACAGCCCAAATGCCCATCAACTGAGGAATGGATTAAAAAGGTGTTCTCTTCTTACATAACAATATTACTTGGCTAGAAAGAAAGACAAACTCGAGGCTTTTGTAGGTAAATAGATGCAACTAAAGACCTAAGAGAAAGAAAAAAAGAAGTGGAAAGCAAGGACAAACTGACTTTACAGCTGCAGGCTGCCCTTCGGAGGAACAAATTCAAATTCGCATGTGTGAACATTGCCTTGTCTCCCTAGTGTACGGAACTGAAAAGTAAGACCCAACGTCTACAATAGATATTGTGAAAGGGAAAGAACTGCTCAAAAGGAAAGAACTGGGATGGATAAAAGGAAAAATAAAGAAGGCAAAGGAAGAGAAAAATACAGAGATAAGATGATTACCACTGAGTGTCCTCTTTTAATTCACTGAGAAAAAGTTTGTGCTTGTATTGTTTGATCAGTTATGCGTGTCCGTATTGTGTAATATGAGCAACTAATTTGAACATAACCATATGCAATATATTAACCATTGTTAATCTGTTTTGTTTTTAAATTATTACTTTTCTCTTTAAAAATATCAAAAATTCTTTGTGCTGTAGGAGAAAAGGCAGTGAGACTTTCCAGCTGGCTCTGCTTTCCAAAGCTTTTTTGCATTCTGCTTTGCTCACTCCTCGGGCTGCCTTTCTCCTTCCATTTCTTGAGTTGGGATCCCCAGAACTACCTGTTTTCGTGCACTGAAGCCCTGTACCAGTGGTGGCAAACCCATGGCATAAGTGCTGTAGCAGGCGTCTGCATCAGTGAAAGTTCTGTTACTGTGTTTTTCTTTTAATATATGAGGTATTTTTTCTAAACTAGAACTTTGGTATTCAGGTTTAATTGCAGTATTGTCATCTTGCTGTTAAAAAGTGGGGTTGGGATTGCAGTTTGGGCACCCAGTCTCTAAGAGTTGTGCCGTCCTTGCCCTAGATGTCCTGACCTGCTGTCTTGGCTTTAATGCCATGTGTGCACTGATAACCCAGGCACTCATGTCTTCAGTTTGGATTCCAGACACTCTATTTAACATTTTCACCTAGAGTCACAAAAACACCAAAATATGAGTTCCCAATCTCAATTAATGGTACCCCCATTTAAAGTTGGAGCCATTTTTGACTTTTTTATATTCCTAGCTGCTGTTCACCCATCAAGATATCAGGACATTTTCTGGAAATTTCCTATAAATGGGATCATCATGTATGTGGCCTTTTGCATCT
>PVKN010004320.1:0-27410 GCA_004027915.1 Capromys pilorides
TTTTTTTTTTAAATTTATTTATTTATTTATTTATTTATTTGCTTGTTGTGTTTGTTTGTTTCTTTATTTTATTTATTTTGTGGCTGGCTCAGCCTGCCCTGGTGGTGGGGGGCTGGCGCAGCATGTGGTGCCGGGGATCGAACCGCAGTCCCTGCAGTTGCCCGCAGTCCCTGCAGTTGCCTGAGCTTTTCTAAGCAGGCGCTTTAGACCACTGAACCATCTCGCCGGCCCGACAGGGGTTAATGTTGAGAGTTCGAGCCATATATTTTCAGAAGAACTGATATATTAGAGCAAATAATTTAGAAAGCTCAGAGATAGCTTAGAGTACTAGATATCTATTGATGTGTGCTAATGCAACAGCAAGCAGAAACATCAAAACCCAAGATTTGGAGGCAGATTTATTTTACAATGATGGGCAGTGATAATCATTTTCAGGATATCAGGCCCTAATCTCTGGTGGCGTAGGACTTATATGAGATAAGCAAATATGAAGTACAGAGGCAGAAGGGCTTGTCAGTTGGGGATGGTGTGCGTCATGGTGACCAGCTATACATCACAGTGACCAGCCATTTCTAGGAGACAGGAACAACTGAAACTGCAACAGAAACTAACAAAGTGAAGTATACTGGCTAGGGTGGTAGGAGCAATTTCTACTACATTTACTCTTTCTTTTTGTTTCCCTGGCAAATCTTTGCTGGTTGTATAAAGAGACATAATTTAGGCCTCTCTGTTCTGTAACATTAGTTTGGCAAGGGAGTGAAAAAGTTAATCTGATCTAGGAGAGTGCTCATCAAATCTCGGTTGAGTGTTTCATTTTTCTGTTCTCTTGGGGTAGTAACCATTCCTAGAGTTTAAGGCAAAAAGCACAGGTAGCAGAGAGCAGGGAAACAAGGCCTGGGATAAGCAGCCTAAAAAGACAAAAAAAATCGAGGAGAATAGATATGGAGCAATACTATGAATAATGTCCCTAGGCTCAAGTTGTTCATGGACTGCTCAGAATGCACTCTTTTCAGAGTGAGCCTGTGTAAGCCATCCAAGTCAACTGATAAAGTGTAGGCCATATCTGGGGATATTTTTTCTACAGGAGGCCCTGCAAACTTTATCATTCTCTCAGTATGGTTAGGGAATGGGAGGTCAGTGCTGGTTACACAGACACTGAAGCCTGAGCTGGCTCCAGGGGTACAGGTGCCAGTGTAGCAGCTTGAAATTGCAAATCATTCAGTGAAGGCAGGTCTCCCTTGGGTTGATGTTTTAGTCGAATCCTCATAGGGGCCTTAGGCTTCTGAACTGGATTATTTTATGTCTTGGCAGCAGGTTTCCAAACAGCATCCCTATAGGAGGGTTGTGACCAAAATAATTGCATCCAAAGTGATCACAGCTTATCTAGCTGTCAGATTTTATTCCTTTTTTTTTTTTTTTTTTTTTTTTGAAAGAAAGGTTTATTTACCTCACAGTTACTGGAGGTTTCAGTCCATATTCGGCTGGCTCCAAGGCCAAGTGGAACAGGGCAGAGCATCCAGTTCATGGTGGCAGGACAGCAACAAATTGGCAACAGACACAATTGACCAGCCAGGGCAACAGAGAGCAACTGAAAAAGAGTCTGTTTCTCTGTCTCTGAATTACATTCAGGATTTCTGCCTCAGGATATCTACCTCAAACCACATTTATAATCCCAGCAGTACTAAAATCCATAATCCCAGCAGTACTAGAACACATAATCCCAGTCTCAAACTCTGGAAGTCCCTGTGCCATGACTGTATGAGGCTTTGAGGAAACAGCTAGAACCAAATGATAACATTCTGCCCCTGGACCCCCAAAGCCTCATGCATATCCCTTGTGCAAAAGACATTTTAGTCCATCTCGAAGAGTTGCCAAAGTCTCAACAGTTTCAGCACTGCTGAAAAGTCCAAGTCCCAAGTCTCCTTCCTGATCCAAGGCAAACTTCTCTGTGAGCTCTTGTACAAAAGAAAAGTTAGCTGAGCATGGTGGCACACACCAGTAATCCCAGCACTTGAGAGACTGAGGCAAGAGGATCAGCATGAGTTCGAGACTAGCCTGGGTTACAAAAGTGAGCTCAAGGCCAGCCTGAATTGCATAGCGAGACCCTGTCTCAAAAAGACAAAAGAAAAGTTAAACACATCCAACGTTCAAAGGCACAAGATAAACGTTACCATTCCAAAAGTTGTAAACAGGAATATAAAACACTGGGACTAACACAAGCCAAAATCCAGCAGAGCAAACGTTAAATCCCATAGTTCCAACTGGAGCATCAGCAACTCAGTCTGCACTGAGTTGTGAGCTCCATGCAGCTCCGCACCTATGATACTCTTAGTGCTAGTTCCCATGGCTTTTCTCTTTAGCCAGTTTTGTCCCCTCTTTGCAGTTGCCCTCAGACAATCCACGTTTCTGACCTTTCCAAACTTCTGGTGTTTCCACTGAATTGCTTTCTCACTCTCGGCTTCACACACTGCCTTCTCAGGGTCTAAATTTCATTCCTGACAAAGCTAGTTCCATCTATAAACAACATGTACTCCACATGTGTCAGGGAGTCTTTTTTCTTTTTTTCAATAGTTCATTCCAATATATAATGTGCCACCTAGACTATTAGGTCTCAGTCTAAGGTGAGCTTGTCAACTTTCTTAATCAGAAGGATGGGGCTGGAGAGATGGCTCCATGGCCTGCTTGGCAAGTATAAGGTTGTGAGTTCAATCCCTGATCCCACCAAAAAAAAAAAAAGAACAACAACAGTGGCTCTTAGGTTTTGGTGGGGGTTTTTTTGGTATTTTTTTTCTTGTAACCAATTTCCACAGACATTGCAGCAGAGCTTTTGTGTCTTTTGAGCAGGCAGCTTGATTGTCATTATTCAGAACTGCTTTTTCAAAGAGGAAACAAGTCTGAATCTTTGGGAGGTTGAGTCCAGGTCAGTTGGCTTTTGAGTCTGGGACGATGGTCTTTCCATTTAAAGGCAGAGAGGTACTGGCTAATAGAAGCCAACTGAAGGCAGAAAAGGGCATTTTTTTTTTTTAGGTCATGCAAGTATGCCAGCGGGCTGTGGGTGACAGAATACTAAGGCAACATATACAGAGGGCAGCTGCAGTGGCACTGACAGCTTGAACTGGCTTTACAGGCAAAAGAGGTGTATTTCAGCAGTTTGACAGTCTATGTTATTTGCTCAGGGAACCATGATGGAGCCAAATCTATTGTCCAGATCTTCCCCAAGTAGTAGAAGAGTTTTTAACCATTTATGACAGTTGAGTCCAAGTGAGCTGGCCTTTTGTCTCAGTATTTCCCTGTTGAAGGAGCTTATGGGAGCAGCTTACAAGAAGTGAAAGGCATCTTCTTAAAAGTCCGGAAAGGGTGTATGGAGCAAGAATCACAGAATTGAAAGTGATGACTATTGTTGACAGCACAGAGATCTTGCCCCAGGTCATTAACAGTCTTTCAAGCTAATGTATGACTTGATTATTGCTTATGCTTCCTATGATATCTGATAGCAGCAGGGGTCACAGTGAGGTGACATGGTTGATGGCCAGGCTCAGAGGCAAGTCTTTAGTTTCTTTCCTACCTCTGGAAGGAGACTTTTTATTTTTATTTTTTATTTATTCATTCATTTATTTATTTAGGGATCAGGGTTCGAACTCATGACCTTGCACTTGCCAGGGAGGCACTTGTGCCATGGACCTATCTCCCCGCCCCCTGGAAGGAGAGTTTTTAGAACCTCAGGATTGCAGTTGGCTATCTCAGGCTGATGTAGGCATCATCTTTCTCTTGGGGAAAAATCAAAGTTAAAACTACAGAGTTAAAGGAGAGGGAAGCTAACTGGCCTGGTATGAAGGGCTTCCTTTGACTTACCAGGCTACAAGTTTGTTCTTGGCAGAAGCAGTGAGAGGCAGGAGTCTCAGTTGTCTCAGTGATGACAGTCATCTCTGACAGGCATTAGATGATGCTATCTGACCAGGATAGGTGCATCTCCACATGAGGGAGGGGATCTGTGTGGCCAAATGCAGGCAGTGCCTAACTGGAACCGCTCAGTTGTCTGGATGTGGACGAGTCAGGAGTGCAAAGTGAAGCTGTAGGTGTTGACAGCACCTGCAGACAAAATTAGAATGCCAAGGTGGAATTCTCAGGAAAAATGGGCCCCTTTTCCCTTTTCTTTTTTCTTTGAGATGCAAAGAGTGGTTTGGTTTCTTTTTTTTTTTTTTTTTTTTTTTCTAACTTTATTTTTATGTTATGGCAGGCTCAGCCTGCCCTGGGGGTGGGGCTGGCACAGCATGTGGTACCGGCGATGAAACTGTGGTCCCTGCGGTTGCCTAAGCTTGCCTAAGCAGGCACTTTAGGCTGCTGAGCTATCTTGCTGGCCCATGATTTCATTTTTTAACTCCATAAAAAACCTTTTCCTACAGTGAGGGACTATAAGTTTTAACTAATTAGTTCCCATTTTATCTTTCTATGGTGTATATTGTGTATCCTCAAATGATGGCGCAACAGACAAAGGGTGGGTGCCCTCAGAGAGAGACCATTCAGATGCCCTCTTGGCTGCACCCCTCATGGGGACTTAGGCTCCATTTAGCTGAGGGTGTGAGCCCTCCATTACACTGTATGTCAATTGCCACAGAACTGCAGGTGAGGGCCCAGTCAGCCACCTCCACCAGTGCTTCCAGTCTTAGTGCACAAATGAAGCAGTTTATTGATTACACTGTCTGGTCTATTCATGCATTCATTCAATAGGCACTCCAAGGTTAAACATTCCAACTCCCCTTCTCTTGAGGGTAGCTTTAACTAACAAGAGTTGATCGCGGGCCGGCGAGATGGTTCAGTGGTCTAAAGCGCCTGCTTGGGAAGGCTCAGGCAACTGCAGGGACTGCGGTTCGATCCCTGGCACCACATGCTGTGCCAGCCCCACCACCAGGGCAGGCTGAGCCAGCCACAAAATGAATAAATAAAGAAACAAACACAACAAGCAAACAAATAAATAAATAAAAATAAAAATTAAAAAAAAGAGCTGATCGTACTCTTTTGCTCAAGTTCAGCAGGACTGACTGACAGACTGACTAGGGTGCCCCCAGGGGTCTTACTGGAATCAGGCAGATAAACAGATTGCATTCTCCTTCCTTTGGGGTATGATGTAAGCTGCTCAAGCAGAGAGCCAGAAATCCTCCTTTACACCCCTAAGGGGACACAGGTTTTGAGAGTGTGCCTTCCCGTTGGGATCTGGAGAATTCTTTGTTCTGTCTTTGAGGGCCACAACTGGTAACCAAAGAAGTCAGCACAGTTGGTCTTCCCAGCTGATACACCAAATGCAGTGGCAAGCAGAAACACTGCAATGGCACTGAGCATTTGGAGGCAGATTTATTTACACTGATGGGCATTAGTATGGATTACTCTCAGAATTTTAGGCCTTTATCTCTGGTGGTCTATGGCTTACATGAGGTAAATAAAAAGTATAGAGGCAGAGTGGCTTGTCATTTGGAGATTGGTTTATACAGTGTGCATCATAGTGACCAGTCATTTCTAAGAGGAGCATACTTCTAACTGAAGTATACTGGCAGGGTGATGGAGGGCATTTTATACTACACTACAATTCTGCTAGACCCCCTTGCATAATCAATCTCATTTAATCCTCAGAATGTCTTTGTGGGATTGAGTTTTAATCACCAGTTTGCCACTGCAGAAATTATCTCCAGCATACAAAATCACTTTTTTTTAGATTATAAAGTTCCAAGTTTTGTTCACTGCATTTTCCACAGAACTTAATGTAGCTTGTAGCACCTTGTCAAGCTCAGTACAAATACAATATGTTGAATTATCCATATTTCTTTTTTCTGTCTTTTTGAGACAGGTCTTGCTATGCAGTTTAGGCTGGCCTTGAGCTCACTTTATAGCCCAGGCTGGTCTCGAACTCACAGTAATCCTCCTGCCTCAGCCTCCCGAGTGCTGGACATATAGGTGTGCACCACCAGGGCAACCTATCCCTGCTTCTAACCAGCACTCTAACCTTCTGTGCTCCAGCTTCCTAGCATAAACCCTAGTGCCTCTTCTGGAAATGAAACTACCTTCTCAGGTGGAGGAGGAACTGCAACAGGAACAGCGCCAGAGCCCAACCATGTACCTAAAGGTGATGGCACTGATATCAGACCTGAAGAGCCCCTGAAAGCAGATGGTTCAGCAACCAGTAGCAATAGTGAGCTAAAAGCCATCAGGCCTCCGTGCCCTGACACAACATCCCCTTCCTCTGCCCTGCATTGGTTGGCGGATTTAGCAACTCAGAAGGCAAAAGAAGAAACTAAAGGTAAGATGAGCACTATCCTCTGTCATGCTTATTAAAGCCTGTGGGGGGTTCTGGGTTCTTCAGACTCAAACATTACCATCCACATTTATGAAGCATGTCACTTGCTTTCTCTGGCCAATCACATATAAGTGAATCTCTTTCAGTGTCTTTGCAGAAGTGGAGCTTTTTTAAAAAGGCATGTTCCTGGGTCCTTCCTCTAGACCTTCTTAGTCAGAATTGTGTTTTTAAGGAGCTTCCCAGGTGGTTCTATTTTGCATCCAAGGTTTAGAGCTAGACTTAGAGAAGAAACTTTTAGTGGGCACAAGAGCCATCTGAGAACTTTTAAAAATGCATATACCTTCACCCCACAGAAACATTTAATCAAAATCTCTTGGGGTAAGACCAACAATCTCCATTTTTAACAGGAACTCCAACTGATTGTAGTACATCAGTTCTGGAGACCCACTTGAAGCATGGTCTTTGAGACAGACCAAAGATGATAGGAACAAAATAAAGTTTGTGATCCATATCTGGAAGAGAAAAGAAATTTCCCTTTGGTCCTGAGACCTCCTGTACTCATAGCTTGTCAGGCATGACTCTGATGAAGGTTAGATAGCTTGGGGGGCACTCATCTAAGTTTTAGGAGTCACTTGTCTGCCGAATATTCCTTACTGTGCCTAATCCTATTCCTGGTTATGTTCTTACAGAAGCAGGGTCCCTGAGGTCGGTGCTCAATAAAGAGTCTCATTCACCCTTTGGGCTGGACTCGTTCAACTCCACCGCAAAGGTCTCTCCGTTGACTCCAAAGCTTTTTAACAGTTTGTTACTGGGTCCCACTGCCTCCAACAACAAAAGTGAAGGCTCTAGCCTTCGAGACCTCCTTCACTCCGGGCCCGGGAAGCTTCCTCAAACCCCCCTGGACACAGGCATACCCTTCCCCCCGGTCTTCTCTACATCCTCAGCAGTAAGTGTCCTCAGTACAACGTTAGCCTTTCCTGCTTTTCCATGAAAGTACTATCAGAGATCTGATCATTGGATTAAAGGGTCCATGGATGATTTGTGTTCTCTATCTTGTCAAGCTGACAAGATCTCTCTTTATATTAAGTTTTGGGAGTATTTGAGAGCCTTTGACTAGAGAACCTTTTACACTATTATTAGGAAGTCAGTGAAAATTGAGACATTGAAATTTTTCATGCATCAGAAAAATTATTATGTTGATCCACTTGATTTACTTGTAGATGTGAAACTTTGTTTGCCTAGACAGTATGTTCATAGTGTATTCTCTTGGATATCTAGTAGATATTCCAGACTTTGAATACATCTGCCTTTGTGCTTACTCACCCTAAATTTTTCCCTCTTATTCAGTAGGGCTTCTGTCCTAATTCTCATCCCAAAAATGTTGGAATCATTTGAGCTTCCTCTCAACTACATTTCATATCTAATTTGTCAACAGAGCTGACTTTCAGTTTGATCTTCGAAGTATTTTCAGAATGTACCCATTTCTGATAAGTTGTACCTTTTTCTCTAATCTGAATGAACATCTTCTCTTAAATTTTATCAGTAAGTGCCTTACTGCTCTTTTCCACTCTATTTTCAATACAACAGCTAGTGTGATCTTTTTAAAATGTAAGTCAGATCATGTCACTTCTGCCTAAAATCCTCCAAGGGCTATTTCTCATAGAAACTAAGCAAGACCTTGCAATGGAGTGAAAGGCACTGGACCTATCTGTTCCTCTTCACTTACCCAACCTTATCCCTGCCCTGTTTACTGCTTCCCATATCCACCTCTTGCCATCCTTGACCGTGGCCAGGCTGTGGCCCTCTGCAGGGCCTTTTTTGTACTTGTTTCTTTTATCTAGAATTTTCTTCCTGTGGAACCATGTGGCTTGCTCTATGAGCAGCTTCCTCTCTTCACTCCTGAAATGTCACCCTTGCCAGCTTTTCTTCATATATCGCTTGTTTTTAAAGTCCACCAGATTGCACGCACACATAAATGTTTCTCTGCTTCTTTTTTTCATAGCAGTGCCATCTGACATACTGTTTTATTTATTGTCGGTTTCTTGCCTCTCTGAAAGGCATTTTTGATTGTTTTATAGCTCTCGTGCCATGATGTTTGATCTACAACCATATTTAGTAAATTAATACACAAAGTAAAATATTTAAAGGCTATGAAAGAATACATAGTGAAAAAGCTCCTATCTGCCTTTGTCTCCCTGCCACCATTTTCCCTTTCTGGAAGTCACCACTGTTTCTTTCTTTTTTGTTTCCCTGAACAGGGGACTGAACACAGGGCCTTGGCCTTGAGCTATATCCCCACCCCTTTTTTTATTCTGAGACAGGTTCTTGCTAAGTTACCCAGGTGAGAACCATTGTTTCTTGCATGTCATTTTAGAATATTTTCATATAGTTTTTTCCCCTTCTTTACACAAATGTTCTGTAGCTCGCTTTTCTGTGTATCAGTTTATAGGTCTTGTAGATCATTCCAAACAAGTATATAATAAGTTTTTTATTCTATTTTATGACTGATGGCTGAAATTTGATGAACTGCAAGTGGTTGAGCCTATATGATTTGGATTATTTCTTGGGCAGTTAAAAAAAAAAAGGACAAAACAGTTATTTATATTTACCTCTTCCTTTAGTCTTTTTTTTTTTGTTTTGTTTTAACTTTTCTAAGATGTTACATGGTTACATGGTTTTTACAGAGATGATTAGTGCTACTTCAGGCACACAACTATCAAGTTTACAAAAGCCTCCCCTCCTTCCATCCTGTGACTTTAGGAATGTCACTTTCTGCTCTGGAACTGAGCCTTTTCATCTTCCAAGACAGATGAGAGATGCTCAGAGGGGTGGTAGTGAGGAGAGCAGTGGAGAGTAATGTACAGTTCCTTCCGGACACTCTGGCACACCATTGCTGGAGTAGGTACTCTGTGGCAGAAACTTCTGCCTCGACAAGTCTCTTCAGGAACTTGAGTGTTGTACCCTTTAGGAATGCTGACCAGAAAACATTTCGAACCCCTAAACTGAGTGATCTTTTCCCATCAGTTACAGTATTTTGTGAACTCTGCAGTCTCCATGCATATACCTAGCATAGATCTGAATGCCAAAGATATTCTTTAGGTCTCAAGTCTGTTTGTTGTGACAGAGATAACTTTCCTTTTTAAAATGTGGACAAAATATGAAAGGTAGAAAAAAGGAGGCAGGGAGATAGCTCAGTAGAATAAGCACTTGCCTGGCAAGTGCAAGGTCCTGAGTTCAGTCCCCAGTACCACAAAAAAAAGAAGAAAAAAAAAAAGTAGAAAAATTTTGATGTATGACTTTTATATTCTCCTCTAATTATAGAAGACATTTTTTAATGACTTACTTGAAATTGAATCAGAGCTCTAAGAACTCCTTGTGAATACAGCTGTGAAGGCAGGGTTTTGAATGCTTTTCTCTTGATACTTCAGTCAAGCTTACTTGTGGCTTTGTGTCTGGCAGGGAGCAAAGAGCAAGGCCAGCCTACCCAACTTTCTTGACCACATCATTGCTTCTGTGGTAGAAAATAAGAAAACCTCAGATGCTTCAAAGAGAGCCTGCAATTTGACTGATACTCAAAAGGAAGTGAAGGAAATGGTGATGGGGTTAAATGTGCTTGATCCCCATACTTCTCACTCTTGGCTTTGTGATGGAAGGCTTCTGTGTCTCCATGACCCCAGCAACAAGAATAATTGGAAGATCTTCCGGGAGTGTTGGAAGCAAGGCCAGGTAAGTAACAAAGAGTAATTTCCGGGACCAGCTGTCCCATGCCTGCCATAGCTACCAAGGTATTTCCAAGACTCTCTGGGAACTTATTTTGCCAAGGAGACTTAGAAATAGTGTGGATATCCTTCATACTTCCTACTTTTTGTCTTGAATTTGTAACACTGAGGAGATTCCTAAAAATGCATTGTGCATCCTTTTACTTCAAAGCTGTGTAGTTCTATTCTTAAAAGGTCAGTTGAAATTCCTGTTAGGTATTGAGCTGGCATTGATGACAACTCAGCAGAGAATCCCTAAATGTGATGTTAGGTAAGGCAAAGATGTGAGAAGGAAGGGAATGATACATTTCCATTATTTGAAGGCCACAGATTTTTTATATGATAATGTAATAATGCTCCATGACTGTTTGTTTGATTGGTTTTTGTGGCAGGGTATCTAATTCAGTCTGGCCTCAAACTGACAGTGATCCTTCTGTCCGAGCCTGAATAGTGCTAGGGTTACAGGCATGGTCCAGCACATCTGGCTCTCCATGATTTTTATGCTTCAGCAGTGCTTGATGAAGGAGTTTATGGGGTTGTATAGTTTACAGTATTATTATTTACAATATTAGGAGCTGTTCTCAGAGTTGAATTTATCTGCTTTTTGTCCTCTCACCTCAAAAGAATGATAAAGCCTGGTGTGGTGGCACATGCTTATAATCCTAGCATTTGAGAGGCTGAAGCAAGAGGGCCACCATGAGTTTGAGACCAGGCTGGGCTACCTAGCAAGTTCAAGGCCAGCCTGAACTACATAGAGACCCTGTTTCAACATTCTCCCCCCCCCCCAAAAAAAAGCCCTGAGTTCAATCCCCAGTATTGCAAAATTAATTAGTTAATTAATTAATTAAAAATAAAGGGGCTGGGGAGATAGCTTAGTGGAATAAGTACTTGCCTGGCAAGCATAAAATCCTGAGTTTAATCCCTGGTACCACCAAAAAAAAATTAAAAATAAAAACGAGGCTGGCCAGATAGCTCAGCAAATTAAAGTGTCTGCTTAGGCAGACACAGGGACTAGGGTCTGATGCCCAGTGTGCCATGCCAGCCCTGCCCTGGGGGCACACTGAGCTGAGCATGGTGGTACAGGCCTGTAATCCCAGCGCTTGGGAAGCTGAAAACAGGATCACTATGAGTCCAATCTGTCTAGTGAGACCCTGTAGACCCTGTACTAAATACATTTATTAAAAAAACAAGAAGAAGAAAAGATAAATAAATAAATGTGGTAAATGCCAGAGCACTAGAAATTATTTTTATGGTATGCCCTGCAGGGTAGGGAAACATTTTGATAATAAATAAAAGTAAAAGCAGGGCCGGTGAGATGGTTCAGTGGTCTAAAGCGCCTGCTTAGGAAAGCTCAGGCAATTGCAGGTACTGCGGTTCGATTCCCGGCACCACATGCTGCACCAGCCCCACCACCAGGGAAGGCTGAGCCAGCCACAAAATAAATAAAGAAACAAACAAAACAAGCGAACAAGTAAATAAATAAATAAAATTAAAAAAAAAAAGTAAAAGCAGTTTTCATTCACTTCAGCTGACATGTTGAAATCCATAGGTTATAAAGCTGGAAAGGAACATTAGATTGTCTTAAAGAGCTCTCCCCAGGAAATGTTTCTGTTCAGTCCTTTAGCCCTAGAGCTAATGGCATTTCCTAGATGTCTCTGATTTGGATATTTTTTGTTTCCATAGCCAGTACTGGTTTCAGGGGTGCATAAAAAACTGAAGTCTGAACTCTGGAAACCTGAAGCCTTTAGCCAGGAATTTGGAGACCAAGATGTGGACTTGGTGAACTGCAGAAACTGTGCTATAATTTCTGATGTAAAAGTTCGGGACTTCTGGGATGGCTTTGAGATCATATGCAGTAAGTAGCTTGGATATCTGGTGGAGTGATGGTAGACTGGGAAATAGATATTTATGCACCTGGATCTGCTCCCTGCGAGAACAAAGTATAATCTCTTGGCAGGAGAAAGCTTGTGCCTAGTGCTGAGCCTATATTTGTATGGCAATCTAGGCTTTGCAGAGCAAGCCTAGGCTTCAGCATGTGAGACTATGGGGTCTGTTTAGCACTTTCACTCTGAGGAAAGTGAATAAAGTCCTGTGAGATGAGAAGTATGTCATGTGCTACACTAGTGGGTAAGGAAAAGAAATGAGAGGCCTTGGCTTCACCCCGCTGGTCAGTGGGATATTGTGCAGCAGCCAGCCCAGCAGATAGCTGAGGAAGTACTTTCTGTCTCCTAGAACGACTCAGGTCAGAAGACGGGCAGCCCATGGTGCTCAAACTCAAGGACTGGCCTCCTGGGGAAGATTTTCGGGACATGATGCCCACAAGGTTAGTGCACTGTAGTGGTGCCATCTTCAGAGGCTTGTTCTGGCTGAGGCTGTCACAAAGTATCACAGAGAAGTAAACTTTACCTTCCTTCCTCTGTAACAAGCTAAAGTCAACTGTCATGGCATTTTACAGATTTGAAGATCTGATGGAGAACCTTCCTCTGCCAGAATATACCAAACGTGATGGCAGGCTTAATCTGGCCTCTAGGCTACCAAGCTACTTTGTAAGGCCTGACCTTGGCCCCAAGATGTACAACGCCTATGGTATGAGGGAGAGGCAGAAGCCCCTTTGGTAGACCGTTCTCATTTCACTTGCGGAGGGAGATCTGTGAGTTATATGTAGAGACGATTGAGGACTGTGACTGGTGCTGGATAGGTTAATGGTTTCCAGGACTGTTTGGCTTGCTTGTTTTTGTTGTAGTGATTTGTGTAACATCCCACAACGGCACATTCTACAATCATTATGTCTCTAACAGTTAGATACTTCTCTCAAAAACAGTATTCAAGGAGACATATTCTTTTAAAAAAGCAAAGAAGACTGGATACCATGCTACCTAAACAGTGCTTGATGAAGTACAGAAATGTCTTACCTAAGTTACCGTGAAAATTGAACCTTATCTCAATGCCCTTAATATCCTTATTAATTTTAGCCGGGCATGGTAGCACGAGCTTGTAATCCCAGCACTTGGGAGGCTGAGGCAGGAGGATCGGTGTGAGTTCAAGACCAGCTTGGGCTACAAAAGTGAGCTCAAGGCCAGCCTGAACTGCATAGCAAGACCCTGTCTCAAAAAGACCAAAAAAAAAAAAAAAAAAAAAAAATCCTTATTAATTTTGCTTATTAAGGAGGGATCATTTTGTGGGAGTGGATTGGTTCCATGGGCAAAGCTAAATGATAGTGCCATCCAAGCTAGAAATCAAACAGTAAAAAAAAGAATTTCTTTCTCTCTTAAGTGATACTGTGGTTTGAACACAGAACCTCACATATATCAGGCAAACACTCTGCCGTTGAGCCACAACCCCCAGCTCCTTTTTCTTAATAAACATACTTTACTCTAGCAGTTACACTCATTTAAAGTACATTCTTGAGCATATTTTCAGTTGCATAGTCCATATGAATTCTTTAGACTATGCACCCTTTACCTTGCTTGCTTTCCTTTTACTTTTAGGCTTGATAACTGCAGAAGATAGAAGAGTTGGAACAACAAATCTTCACTTAGATGTGTCCGATGCTGTTAATGTGATGGTGTATGTTGGGATCCCCATTGGGGAGGGTGCTCATGATGAAGGTAAGATTTCTAGAACAACTGTTTGAGGTGGGAAGATGTGCTCTCCAGGTAGCATTGAGTGTTTTCCTCCTCAGTTAGAGATAGTGGCTTTTTCTTAATCTCTACTGAGTCTATCATGTAGTAGTAACTAGAGAATGTTGCCACACAAAGAGCAGTTATAAGGGTGGGCCAAATAACTCCGCAGAATAAAACACCTGCAAGCAGGCACAGGAGCTGGGGGTTTGATCCCCGGGCCTGCCATGCCAGCCCCGCCCCTGGAGCAAGCTGAGGGCATACCACTGGGTGTGATGGCACACACCTGTAATCCCAGCTCTTGGGAAGCTATAAACAGGCAAATCACTACAGTAGACCCTTCCATAAAATACAAAACAAAACAAAGAGCAGTTATAGAAGAGAAGAATGCTATTTGTATATCTTTGACCAGAGCCTTTCTTTTTCTGGGAATGGTGTCTTTTTCCTTGTGAGTGTGTAGCCTCACAAAGAAGTGAAGACAAAAGGACAAGCTCAACTGTTTGTCCCATGAGTCAGATCAGATATGGAATGAGATGTTGAGGCCAGATTACCTGAACAAAAGTGAGGCATAAAAGTGATATTTGAACTCACAACCTTGCACCTGCCAGGCAGGTACTTGTGCCGTGGAGCTATCTACCCAGTCCCTCCCCTTTTTTTTTCTTTTTTCTTTCTTTTTTTTTTTTTCAATTGAACCAGGATATCGCTGTATTTGGGCTGGTGTTAAAACTTACTCTGTAGCCCAGGCTGGTTTCTAATTTACAACAATCCTCCCACCTCAGCCTCCCAAATGCTGAGATTACAGGTGTGGACCACCACATCCAGCTGCTGCCCCCTCTTCTGTGATCTAAATGTTTATCTCAAAAGCACTAGAGGAGCTGGGGAGATAGCTCCATAGCACAAGTGCCTGCCTGGCAAGTGCAAGGTCGTGAGTTTGAAGGGGGTGGGGTACTAGGGGCCAGATAGCTCAGCTCACCCCAAGAGCATACTGAGACTGTTGATTGAGATTGGGTGTGGTAGTGCACACCTATAATCCCAGCCCTTAGAAGGCTAAAAACAGGAGGATCATCTGTGCAGTGAGACCCTATAGACCCTATACTAAAAAATAATAATAGGGCTGCCAAGATAGCTCAGCAGTCGAAGTACCTGTTCAGGCAAGTTTAGGTAACCACAAGGACCGCAGTTCAATACCCAGCATAACATGCTGTACCAGCTCCACCTCCAGGGCAGGCTAAGACAACCATAACATACATACATACATAGCATAGCATAGCATAGCATAGCATAGCATAGCATAGCATAGCATAGCAAAGCAACATAACATACAGTTTTTAAAAGAAAATTAATAATTTTTTAAAAGGAACACTTAACAGGGCTGAGGAGATAGCTCAGTAGAATAAGTGTTTGCCTGGCAAGTACAGGGTCGTAAGTTCAATCCCCAGTACCACATGCACACACAAAAAAAAGCATTAACAAGACTGGTCCCTTTATATTAATGGCCAGTTGCCCAGGATGCCTTCAAGAGCAGCTGAGATCTAACTGTTAAAATCATGTGTTTATTACAGAAGTTTCAGAGAAAGAAAAAGAAGTAGAAAGCAGTTAGGGGCTGGGGAGATAGCTCAGTAGAATAAGCACAGGGACCTGAGTTCAATCCCCAGTTCTGCAAAAAAAAAAAAAGAAAGCAATTTAGGGGCCGGCAAGATAGCTCAGCAGTTTAGAGTGCCTACTTAGGCAAGCTTAGGCAATGATGGGCAACATGGTATCATCCCCAGTACCACATTCTGTGCCAGCCCCAACCCCAGGGCAGGCTGAGCCAGCCATGACAGACAGACAGGCTGAAAGAGAAAAAGAAAAAGAAAGAAAAGAAAAGAGAAGCTTAAAATGTCAAAAGTTTTTCAAAGAAAGAAAGCAGTTTAACATGTCAAAAGTTTTCCAATCCCCAGTACAGCCAAAAATCAATCAATCAATCATCAAAAGTTCAGGAATAGCGGGGCATGATGGCGCATGCCTATAATCCCGGCACCTGGGAAGGTGAGGCAGGAGAATCAATGTGAGTTCAAGACCAGCCTGGGATTCAAAAGTGAGGCTCAAGACCAGCTTAAACTGTATAGTGAGACTCTGTCTCAAAAAGACAAAAAAAAAAAAAAAAAAAACAGGAATAATCAATATTATTACCTTGGTGTATTTTTCCTTGGCATATGATGCTACATATCTACAAACCCTTGTACTAAGTTGTCTTTTACAGTTTGTGCTAGATAAGCAGTAGAAGCCAACCCTCTTTAACTGGGCAGAGAAACTTTGCACTTTGTGGGCTTGACTCCATAAATCCTGGAGGTTGAATAGGTCTTGAGGAAGTGTATAGACACCATCTACTTCAGTAGAAAATAACCTTTAAGTTGAATATGAGAGTTTACTGTACAGTTTGAGCAGTAAAATAACCAGTTGCAACATTTGCTCTTTCCAGAAGTACTTAAGACAATTGATGAGGGAGATGCTGATGAGGTGACAAAGCAGAGGATTCATGATGGAAATGAGAAGCCAGGTGCTTTATGGCACATCTATGCAGCCAAGGATGCAGAGAAGATCCGAGAGCTGCTTCGAAAGGTACGCCTCTGGGTGGCTAGAGGGCTGGAGGTGGAGCCAGCATGTCAGGGCTTGTCAGGTGAGTTGTTAAAGACCTGTTAATGTGGTGTGGAAGATGTAGCTCAAGAGTAGAGCGCTTGCCTAGGTATGCCTGAAGCCTTCGGTTTAATTATATTCAAAAGGAAGACCATTTTAGCCATGGTATCTCTTTGGGAATTTTCCATTTAATACTTTCAGTCTTCTCAAAACCAAAAGGCCTGAATTAACATTTGGAGAGTTGAATAAAATAGACGCTAACTAGGAACATTTAATACTCTCAGCCTGTGATTTACTAACTAAAAACAAAACAAAATTATAGCTAAGTGTGTAACCTACTGTTTTATATTTCCTGGTTTGGGATTTTAATCATGGCTTCAGGTTGGAGAAGAGCAAGGCCAAGAGAATCCCCCTGATCATGACCCTATTCATGACCAAAGTTGGTATCTGGACCAGACCCTCCGTAAGCGACTCTATGAAGAGTATGGTGTACAAGGCTGGGCCATCGTGCAGTTTTTAGGTGATGCTGTCTTCATACCTGCTGGAGCCCCACACCAGGTAGGCCTCTACCAAGTCAGGCCTTAGACTCTAGAGTTCCATGTGAGTCTGGCAAGAGATACAGTTGAATCAGGCATGATGGCACACACCTAAAATCCCAGCAACTCATGAAGACCCTGTCTCAAAATAATAAAAAAGGCTAGTTCAGTGTAATAAGAGCAGGGAGAGTAAGAATAGATAGATAGAGATAATGACAGCATGGGACTTTTTTTTTTTTTTGGCAGAACCAGGGCTTGAACTCAGGCCCTTGCGCTTGCCAGGCAAGCGCTTATTCTTCTGAGCTATCTCCCTATCCCCAGGACTAATTATCTTTACCCCACAACTTATTTTGTTTTTAATCAAATATTCTAAAAAATAATGCAAACTATTAGATAAAAACATGAAAGGGCCAGGGATAGAGCTCAGCAGCCTAAGTGCCTGCCTGGCAATTAAGTGCAAAGTCCCGAGTTCAGTCCTTGGTACCGCAAATAAATACATGCATACAGGGGCCAGGGAGATAGCTCCATGGCACAAGTGCCTGCCTGGCAAGTGCAAGGTCGTGAGTTCAAACCCCAGCCCCGCCAAAAAAAAAACCCATACATACGTACGTGAAATTTATCACATAGTGTCTTGCACCATACTCATTTCAGTTACCTCATTCTGACTTCCAAATCTAGTGTTCTTTGCTGGAAGTAGCCCATTCTTATCATCTCAGTGTTTCCCAGGGGCGGGGCCGGCATGACAGGCCCAGGGATCGAAGTTGGCAGGCCCTTTAACATAGCACGTTTTTTGTTGTTGTTGTTGTTTTTAATTTTTATTTTATTTATTTGTTTGCTTCTTTATTTACTTATTTTATGGCTGGCTCAGCCTGCCCTGGTGGTGGGGCTGGCACAGCATGTGGTGGTGCCGGGGATCAAACCGCAGTCCCTGCAGTTGCCTGAGCTTTCCTAAGCAGGAGCTTTAGACCACTGAACCATCTCACCGGCCCCTAACATAGCAAGTTTTAAAGAAAAAATTACCATTAGGCTAGGTGTGGTGGCATATGCCCATAATCCCATAACTCACAGTCTGCTCACTCAGGCTCAGTCAGGAGGATTGCTGTGAGTTAAGGTCAGCACAGGCTACAAAGTGATTTCAAGCCGTCCTGAACTGTATATTGAAACCTTGTCTCAAAAAGACAAAAAGGCCAACGAGATGGCTCAGCAGTCTGAAGCGCTTGTTTAGGCAAGCTGAGGCAACCTCAGGGACCACAGTTCAATCCCCAGCACCACATGCTGTGTCAGGCCCACCCCCCAGGGCAGGCTGAGCCGGCCATAATATTAAAAAAAAAAAAAAAAAGTACTATTATTGGACCTGTGTGTGGCTTTGTTTTTACAATAATGACATTTTCTATGAATAAGTGCATCTCTAGTGTCTGATAGTTGCTCTCTGTACCCACCCCCAGGTTCACAATCTATATAGTTGCATAAAAGTAGCAGAAGATTTTGTGTCTCCAGAACATGTGAAGCACTGTTTCCGCCTGACTCAGGAATTCAGGCATCTCTCCAACACTCATACAAATCATGAGGATAAACTGCAGGTAAATCTCTCCTCTACTGTGCTATCTTCTGTTTACCTGCTCATATACCTAGAAGCCAGTCTTTTGGCCCAGGTATCCTCTGGTGGTTTCCCTGGAGGAGAATTAACTTAGGGAAGCTGGGTCTGGATCCTTGGAGTTGTCCTTTTAGAACATCTGAGTTGATCGATCTTCTTGGATTCCCTTTCAACACTACCACCCTTTAGCCAGATCATGTCCAGTGTGATATGCACACACCATTCTCTGCCCTTAGGAACTGTAGTCAGTCTGCCTGCCTGCCTGCCTGCCTTCTAGTTTGCATTTGTTTGAGACAAATGGTCTTCCTATGTAGTCCAGTCTGGCCTTGAACTCCTGGTAATCCTCCTGTCTCAGCCTTCTTAGTGTGAGATTACAGTATGTAGCACCATGCTCCACAAGGGAACTATAATGTTTTAGCATTAGAAGCTAGCTAGATTTACCTCCGTGCACAGGTGGGAAAGCACTATGGCAGTGCGTTAAAAGTACATTTACAAAAAGGGATGTGGCCCTGAAGCTGTTTGGTTGTTGTTGTTTTTTTGTGTGGAACCGGGGATTGAATTCAGGCCCTTGTGCTTGCCAGGCAAGCACTTATTCTAGTGAACTGTTTCCCCAGCCCCACTGAAGCTGTTGTTTTAGCAGCTTTATATGCAGACTCAATTCCTAAGAATCCTTCTAGGGACTGTGATCTGTGTCCCTGGGATCTGTAGTCAAAGGAGTGAAACTTGTTTTCCCCTGTGAAGGCAGGCTAAACATGCAGATTAAGTTTCCTCTGATCTTGCAATGGCTTGGGATTTTAAGGACAGAATTCCATTAATATACTTGGGCACTTGAGCAGTATATAAGAATAAAGAGGAGCCAGGTATGATGACACATGCCTGTACTCCCAGCATCCAGGAGGCTGAGACAGGAGACTCATTGCAAGTTTAAGGCCAGCCTGGGCTACAAAGTGAGCTCAAGGCTGGCCTGAATTACATAGCCAGACCCTGTCTCCAAAAGACAAAAAATTTTTAAAAAAATTTTTTTTTTAATTTAAAAAGAATAAGGCCCAGTGGGGGCCAGGGAAATAGCTCAGTAGAATAAACACTTTCCTGGCAAGCACAAGGGCCTGAATTCAATCCCTGGTCCCACAAAAAAAAAAAAAAAAAAAAGAATAAGGCCCAGCACTTGGGAGGCTGAGGCAGGAGGATCGGTGTGAGTTCAAGACCAGCCTGGGATACAAAAGTGAGTTCAAGGCCAGCCTGAACTGCACAGTAAGACCCTGTCTAAAAAAGGCAAAAAATAAAAAGAATAAGGAATAAGGAAGCAATGTTCACCATGCAGAACCTCACCAATTTGAATATACACTTCTTAGCCTGTCACTTACGGCCTCTATTGTTCTGCCAAGACTTCTTGTGGTTTGTCACCTTTGGGTGGTCACAGATGAGATAGGGGGAAGGTTTTTTAAATTATTATTTATTCCGTACAGGGTTTCACTACACGGCTCAGATTTGCAGTGATCCTCCTGTCTCAGCCTTCCCAGCGCTGGGATTGTAGGCCCGTGTGACCATGCTGGGTTTTGGTGGTCGGCTCTGCACAGGCAGCATGGCATGCAGTACTGGGGATCAAACATGGATCCTAGCACTTATCAGGCAGGCACTTAGTCCATCAAGCTTTCTCCCCAGCCCGAGGGAAGTTTTTTTTAAATTGCCAGTAGCACCAATCAACCCTAAGCCTGAACTGCTTTTCCTTTGTCAAAATTTGGAAGTTTCCAAGCCAAGCATGGTGGCTATTATCCAATCACTTAGGAAGCTGAGACAGGAGGATAGCTAAAATTTTAAGTCCAGGGACCGGCAAGATGGCCCAGTGGTCTAAAGCGCCTGCTTAGGCAGCCACAGGGACTGTGCTTCGATCTCCGGCACCACATGCTGCGCCAGCCCCATCCTCAGGGTATAAAAAAATAAAATAAACTTTAAAAAAAAAAAAAAAAGTTTAAGTCCAACCTGGGCTACACAGTGACTCCAAGACCCACGCTACGTAATGAGAACCTATCTCCAGAAAACAAAAACAAAAAAAGGCTGAAGGATTTCAACCATAGTGTTTTGTGGGATTTTGCTGTTGTTGTTGTTTTATGGGATATTTGTTGTTGTTGTTTTAATGTATTTTGTACAGGGTTTCACTACACAGCTCAGACTCGTAGTGATCCTCTTGTTTTTTTGTTTTTTCAATTAATTTATTTATTTATTTTATGGCTGGCTCAACCTGCCGTGGTGGTGGGGCTGGCGCAGCATGTGGTGCCAGGGATCGAACTGCAGTCCCTGCAGTTGCCTGAGCTTTCCTAAGCAGGCACTTTAGACCACTGAACCATCTCGCAGGCCCCGATCCTCCTGTTTTTAGCCTCCCCAGTGCTGAAATTACAGGCATGGGCCACCACACCCAGACTCGGTCTCTGCAAGCCTGGGATCAGGGGTAGCACAGGCCAGCACTGGCATGTGGTGCAGGAAGAATTCTGGTCCCTGTGTTTGCCTAAGCAGGCATCAGCCATGGTTTTTTATAAAGCATAATCACGTTTGTATTACAGTGCAAATACTGAGGCATACGTATTTCAGGTGCCACTTCCTTTCAGTCTCTACTTATAGCATGTCACCTGTTTAGAATAATAATATCAACTCCTGCTGTAGCACTCCCAAGCCTCTTTTACTGTTTGGATTTTTTGTTTCTTTTTTATTTTTTCGAGACAAAGTCTCTCTGTATAGTTTAGGCTGGCCTTGAATTTACTATGTAGCTAAGGGAGGACTGGAATTCACAGTGATCTTCCTGCCTCAACCTCTAGAGTGCTGGAATTTATTAGCAGTAGCATCTTTTTTTTTTTTTGTCTTTATGAGACTGAGTCTGACTATGCAGTTCAGGCTGGCCTTGAGCTCACTTTTGTAGCCCAGGCTGATCTCCAACTTGCACCGATCCTCCTGCCCCAGCCTCCCAAGTGCTGGGATTATAGGCATGCACCACCATATTGGGCTCCAGGGTTCTTCTATAGTATCTTGTACCATCTGTTTATTTTGTTTATTGATTACTCCTACTAGAAGGCAAAACTACTTGACCTCTAGGGCAGGAATTTTGCTGTTTCATTCAAGTTTTTCCAAGCATAATGTCTGGCACATGGTAGGTACTCAATAAATATTTGCTGAATACAAAAAAAAAGATTACTAGAAACTGTATAAAGCAGATTTGAGTTTCCCTGTGTGTTATGAAATAAGTCATCACATACATACATAACACGCATGCATACATAGCTGTATTGCTGAAGATCCATGTATCCCCTCTCCTGTCTCCCTACTTTCTCCTCCTAGAAATAGCCACAGTTGTTATGTCCTTTTAAAAACTGTCTTTAGCCTTTTGGCTTTATTTTTATAATTTATTATGGCTTTTAACTTCCTGTGTACTATTATTGATTGTGTCCTTATTAGCAGTAGCATCTTTTTTTTTTTTTTCCGGAACTGGGGATCGAACTCAGGACCTTGTACTTGCCAGCCAGGCACTTGTGCCCCTGAGCTGTCTGCCCAGCCCCAGCAGTAGCAGCTTCAGCAGAGTTCTTAGCCATGGAAGCTTGGTTCCCCAATTTGAAAAATGGAGATGATAAGCCAAGTATGGTGATGCATTCCTGTTATACCAGCTACTTATAGGCTGTGGCAGGATGATTGCTAGTTCAAGGGTAGCCTGAGCAATTTAGTGAGACCGCGTTTCAAGAAAGGGCTGATGCGGCCAAGGAGGTAGCTCAGGAGAATGAGTATCTGCCTGGCAAGCACAGTGTCCTGAGTTCAATCCTTGGTACCAGGAGAGAAAGAGAGCGCGAGCACGAGCACGAGCGCACTGAGAATGTAGGGACAAACCAAGAACATGGTAAACATCCAGACAACAGTGAGTGTATAGCCTTTCCAATGATTTCATTGTTGTTTCTTGAAAATGGACTGCATAAGCTACGTAACTATAAATCACCTTGAGGGTTGATTTGGGAAGCACACAGTCATTGTTGGGATTGCCTCACTGGCCAATAGGTCAAGTCAGGGTAGAGCATACATTTGTGGTTTTGGAACATGGCACACAGATGCCATGGACTGACGGTGCTGATTACTCTGCAGGTGAAGAACATCATTTACCACGCAGTGAAAGATGCTGTTGGCACCCTCAAGGCTCATGAATCCAAACTGGCACGGTCATAGGAATGGAGAAATCCCAAGCTTGCCCACGAAGCAGGTCTTTCACTCAAGACACTCACAGGAACTGGCAGGGTTCTCATTGCAAGCAGTGGCCCTCGGCCTGGAGCCGGTGTGGTCAGTATGACAGACTCTCCAGCTACTCTAGGTGCTGCCGCAGCACTGAAGGCCAACACAGGAAGGCTGCACTGCTCACACACTTTCAGACTCCAGCCCAGGGTGCTGCCCTCCCCGGCCTGCAGCCTCCAGGAATCTGATTGCCTGGACATCACGGGCTTTCCTGCACATTTTCCTGATTCGATATCATGGAAACCAGAAACATGGGCACCCTTCTTTCCTCTTCCTCTCGTGCCTAATTAAGTGGGAGTGTGTTTGGAGCTGGACGAAATCCCACAGCTGGTACAAGCAGGTGATTGCTTACACGCCTGGTGGAAACCTGTTGGTGTCTGCACGGGACCTCTGACAGCACTGGGGGAGACGGCGCAGCCCTCCCCACATGCTCACTGAGCACTGGAGCCTCAGTACTGGGAGAGTCCACTGCTTCCCAGGAGGCTCGAGGATTAGGAAATGTGTGTATTTAGTGAAAAATAGGTTTGTAGTGAAATAGTAACTATTTCATGAAAGTAGATATTTTTAGAATTTTTGAAATGCCACAGTTGTTTTCCTGGATTATAAGGAAAGGCACATTACATTTAGTCTTCCTTTTGCTAAAACTCTTAAATATGATTTTTAAAAATCAGCTGCCCATCATAGCACAAATTCAGCCAAAGCAGAATTTAAAAGAATTGGCTTTTTAGAATTCTTTTAGTCCCATCCTGTCTCCTGTCCTCTCTTAATGTCCTCTTGAGGGAGCAGTCATCTCAGAACTCCATCTTGTCCGAGCTGTGGTGTGTTTGCCTCATACACACACTGGTGACTCCAGGAGCCATCTTCCCCTCTTACCAGCGTTCCTTGAACTCCTCAGATGTTTCTAAACACAAAGTTTAATTTCCAACATGATGTTCTTGGGTTTTTGTCGAGAAATATTTTCAGCAAAACTTTCCAACTCAGTGGAGTTTTTATTAAGAATTTATTTGAAAATGGTGGAATTCGTTGGCCCATAGGTACATTGGGAAATTATCTCTTTCCAGCTGTACTGTAGTGCCCTCCAGGCTTGTTTATATGTTCACACTTTTTTTTTTAATAAAAGTCATTTACTGTAGAATACTTTAAATTCACTTTCTGTATTTTAATTTTGTTGAAGGGCTGATTGGGATTTCCATGTTCTTATTAAAAATCTAACAAATCTGTTTGGAGTGAACTACATTCTTCCTGTGCCAGTCCTTGTAACATCAGGGTAACATTGAAGGCTGAGGTAAAGGGTAGATTTGTGTCTAAGTCTTCATTACTACCCTACACCTGATCATCACTCTTTGGTTTCTGAACTTATACCCAATTGGAAGAAGAGAAAGTTTCAGGATGAAGTCAATATGGTTTAGAACAGAGGGGTGGACCAATGGCACATGCGCCATAGCAGGCTGTTTGTTATCACTGAAAGCTCTAAAATGTTCACTATCACAGGTTGAGAAGATGGATGTCAAAATGGTTTTCCCATAGCTTGTGCTCTGTAACAAGGTGGAATAGGTGGAGTCCTACATTCTGTAGGCAGAGTCTAGGGATGGGGCCGTGTTGTCTAGCCAGAGCAAGGCTTGGGGCACTTGGTGGATTTCCTCAAAGCAGGAACGCTGAGTGTTACGAAAATGGTGGCCCTAGATCTACCTCAGGCTGTGGAATAAGGCCAAACAGGTTTTTCCTTATCAGCACCAACTGAAGTGTTGATTGTTGAGAACAGACTGCATTCCAGTTAGAGAAGGGCTTTGGGGAAAGCTTTTGTGAAAACTAGCAAGAAAGGGGGCTCAGTGAGATAGTTCAGTGGCATAAGCGCCTGCCTGGCAAGAGTAAGGGCCCAAGTTTGATCCCCAGTACGACAAAAAAAACAAAAACTAACAAGGAGGATCATAGGGGCCGCTGCTCTGGAGCCTGTTGGAAAACATCCTCCAAAGCTCTTGAACCTTGAAATACACTTGTGAAATTTGGAAGTAGAACATTGTATGGGTTGGGGTGCTGAGTTTGAGTAAGACCATAATACTGAAGTGCAGAGCTCAGCAGGCCTGTTCTGCCCAGGTGAGCATAGGTTGGTGCTGTGATCCCAGAAGGGTGACACCTCCCTTGACATAAAAGGCAGAGGTACGCAGCAGCTTAAAAGTGGGGCAGGAAAGGAGCGCAGTGGGGGTGGAGGTTGGCACTTGGCTGCTTTGGTGGAAATGAGGCAGGCTAGCCTACATTCTGGATATAAATGTCGCAGAATGAGGGCAGCCCCTGCCACCAGTGCTGGCTAGTGGGGGGTGGGGCCAGAGCCCGGTGACTTCATACCTGTGTCCCAGCCCCACTGTTGTAAATGAGACCCTGCACCTGCTGGGACCCTGGTCTGTTCCCCTGCAGTTTATTGACAGCCTAAAACACCAAACCCTGGCTGTCTTCTTTCTGCTGAGGGTTGGTGACTGTGGAAAAAGGGCAAGGTGGAGTTCAGGTGAATGTTTTTTACAGGCTTGCAATGGGAGAGGATTTTGCTAATCTTTTAGGGATCCAGCCTTTTCAGACTTCCTGAGTTAGTATCTTAGGAGTATGACCTAATGGTTTTGTGTCGTATAGATTATTTAACATCCTTAAACGTTCCATGTCTTTATTTTTGAGATGAGTAATTATAACTTACACCACTGTACAGGGTGGGTGGCTAGGATTCGATGCAAAGGGTCTGGCTCACTGCACTCAGCAAATCATAGAGCTCTTAGGGGCCAGGGAGATAGCTCCGTAGCACAAATGCCTGCCTGGAAAGTGCAAGGTCATGAGTTCCAACCTCGGTCCCGCCAGAAAAAAAAAAAAAAAAAAAAAAACTATAGCTCTCATTCCTCATGGAATACTTAAGACTTCAGCCTGATGTAGACAGAGCAGAAGGTGGCTAGGACCAATGTCCGGACCTCACCAGAGGCCACCAGGATCTCCGCCCGATAACTGGAAGCCTGAGAAAGATGAACTGGCACCTAGAGGACAGCGCACAGAGGGCGAAGGCGCATGCCCAGCCGCAGCAGGTGCTGGTGGGGCGCGCAAGGCCCTGTGGCCTCCCCTTTAAGAACCGCCACCGCCCACGGCCCGCCGCTGCGGCAGGGACCTCCCCTTTAACGCGGCAGCTCGAAGCTTGCTGCCCCCGCGGCGGCCGCTGCCGCTACCGCAGCCTCGGCCTCGGGCAGCCGCATCCTTGCCGGGCCAGGTTCGCCCTGCGCCGCGCCGCGCCGCCCCGCCCCGCCATGGTGTCCTGGATCATCTCTCGCCTGGTGGTGTGAGTGCAGAGGCTGCGGCGGGGGTGATGGGGACAGTAAGAGGGGGCTCCCCGCTGCAAGTCACCCACAGCAGCGCTTCGTGCCTACCTGGGTTCCCAGGAAGAGTGCGGGGACCCCAGGCTGGAAGGGGCCGTGGCAGGCCTGGCTGCCCAGGACCTCACGCACATTACTCATCTTTTATGTTGAATGTCCCTGCTCCTGCGCCCTCCATCATAGGGGCTGGGCAGCTGCTGGCTTATAGGGGAGGTGGGCTCTTCTGACCCTGCAGATCTGGGCTGCGGGAGCCTCAAGTCAGGCCCACCTCCCCCAGGGAGAGGAGAGGGTTTAGACTGGGGAGCGCAGGGGGAGCGAGGGCCTCCGGCTGCAGTGCAGAGCTGGGCTGATTCCATCAGGCCCTTCTCCCTCTGGCTTCTGCTGATTGTCAGGGGACCTGGGGTCGGGGGCTAGGACACCTGCCGCTAAGGTGCCAGGGTTGGGAGTCGGGCATCCATCGGAAACCAGAGATGGGGGGCGGGGGGTAGTGGTAACAGGGAGGGAATGTGCGCGTTCAGCCTGGGATTGTGAAAGCCACGGGGAGCGGGGGGCTCATTCCCGGCTGCAAGCCACATTGTGGAGCTTGGCTTCTCCAAGCTGCGGGAGAAACACACACGCTTCATCCTTGAGGATTCCGCCCGCCACTCCATCTGAACAGGCAGCCTGGGAGCCTCAGAGCCAGCCTTGCCCTAAGCTTAGGACTCTCCGCCTCAGCTTCTTCCCCAGGCCTGATACCCAGCAGCCCGCCCTGGTGCCTTTCCATCCACTGTTGTTCTGTGCTGGCGTCCTGGTTTCCTAGATCTCCTTGGGGCCTGTGGGGTGGTTTCTTTCTGGCCTGGGCAAGCTCCCTAAGTGGAGCTGATCCTTTTCCCTCTCTTCCCTGTGGCCTGTCTGTGGTCAGTAATGGGATCACCAGCCAGGACCTTAGGCCAGGGCCCACTCTGAGCCCCGTCAGTCCCCAGGGTGTTTCCAGGGCCTCCTGCCCCTGTGCCCTCTGGTGCCCAGTGTCATAGTGGTGCCTCTAACTGCCAGATGGAGCCTCTCAGGTGGGATCAGGTTCCTTTTTGGAGCTGGCCCCACCCAGCTTGGCTCAGACAAGGAGGTACCGGGTAAGGGTAGACCAGTTAAATGGGCCTAAAGCCAATAAGGAAGGCACTCCTGGAGCAGTGACAGGCCACCCACCACCACCCTCTCCAGGACATGCTAGTACATAGCCAAGAATTGCAGCTGGAAGGGACACTTAGGACCCTCTGATCTCTGGCAAGTGCTAGAGAGGTGAACAATAGAGAGGAAAGGGCAGGCCATCCCATGCATGTGCCTCTCCCCTGCTGTGGCTGTCTGGGGGCCAGCTCCTCACCTACCCAGGGGCTGGTGCAGAGCTGGGTGGGTGAAGGGCCCA
>PVKN010004321.1:0-33930 GCA_004027915.1 Capromys pilorides
TGAAGTAAAAAAAAAGACATCCCTAAATTAATAGCATCTGAAGTAAAGAAACAATTGTAGAAAGGTAGAGAGGAAATCAGAGCAGAAATAATCTCTCACGTAGAAAAAGAAAGAATAACTATAATGATAGAGTTAATAAATGCCTCTAAAGAAGACATGGATAAAAATTACAGATCTTAGATACTAGAATCGCTCATTAGTGCAGTCGCTTTTTACAGTGTGCTGAGTGATTTGCTGCCTAGACACACAGCCTGGAAACCTGCTGGGGGTGCGCAGTAGCTCTGTCTTTCAAGTGCAAATTAAGCTCTTTCCTCCGTCAAGGCAGACAGCTCTGAGCACTGAGCTTGTGAGCTGCTGTGTCATTGCCAGGTGCTAAGATGGATTCTGGATTTGTAAAACTAGGGCTGGGAGATAGCTCCATGGCACAGGTGCCTGCCTGGTACGTGCAAGGTTGGGAGTTCGAACCCCAAAAGAAGAAAGAAAAAAAAGCCAGCACTACTTTGCCGATGCAGGGCTGGAGTGCAGTTGGGCCACAGCATGTTTCTGCGCATGCGTTGTGTGTGGTTCCCCGGCCCACCGAGCTGGTGACGTGAGTAAGCACTGCGCAGGCGCGCTGGACATTATGAGGATCTCAAGTATCTGGAAGATCTATGATTTCCAGCCTGTCCAAACTTACCTTAGGGTTCTTTAAAAAAAAAAAAAAAAGGCCCCGCCTGAGGAAAAATAGAACCAGTGGGCAAATACATAAGATGCTGCCTCGGTTTGGATCCATTACAAAAATTTTAACTGAAATCATTCATCTGAAAATTGTCATACTAAAATCGATAGCAGAGTATAACCTAGGTTGATAATAAATGGCTATTTGATTGGTAGCTTTCTTTCTATTTTTTAGGGAGGGGTCTTCAGGGTGTTTAGTGTCTCACTACTAGATCGGACTTGTAGTGAGCCGGCTGTTGACAGCCTCCCAAGAGCTGGGATTACAGTGTGCACCATCACGCCCACTCTCAGTTGCCCTCTTAGGGCTCCCCGGGGCGGGGCTGGCAGCAGGACAGGCCCAGGGACCGAAACCTCTGCCTCTGCACCTTTATTGGTAGGTTTCGATATGTATCTTCAAAGGCTCTTGCACTTAACATTCGTCTGCAATTCAGGAATAAATTTACTAAACATAACTTAATGGGCTGCAGAATGAAGGAGCACAGACAGGAGTGTGAACCTTAGCAGCAAGAATCAAGCCCAGGATGTCTCCTTCGACTGCTAAGCATCACCCCTGTACCTCAGCTGTTTCTTAAAACACCAGGAGCCAGCAGGAGTCAGTTTTATGGCGGATCAGCGAAGGGTGGAGGGTTCTGGGCTCCAGCCCCAGCGCTTTCTCCTCAGAGTGGTGGAGGCTTTTCATGTGAACTGGAGGCCTGGCCTTCAGCCACCTCTGTGCCACCTCCTGGCCGCACATGGGAGCTGAGAGTCTTGGTGGCTAAGGCTGCTGGGCCTCAGGAAGAACAAAGCTGCATGATGGTGTCCCCGCCCCATACTGGGGGCCACGTGCGAGCAGACTAGAGACGTGTCCAGCTTCTGCTCAGGCCTCCTGTTAGGAAGAGTGGAACTGTCGTGAGGAATTGTGGTTTGGAAGAGGACAATGCTCCACATGGTGAGGACGGCAGTGCAGCCGTGCAGGGCTGGCGTCAGGCTGATGCAGGGCGCTCAGCTCCGGCCTGTGGTGCAGAGGGCTCAGCTGGACAGATGCACCTGGCCAGAGGACAGCGCCATCCACACCCATGACTCTTACACACACACACTTGCACACACTCACACATACATTCACATTCTTACACACACACATGCACGAGGGTGGCTGTTACCCTGCTGATCAATGCCTGGTAATAACGTGCAGCCTCTCAGACCAAAACTTGCAAAATCTGACCGTGAAATGAGAAGACATATTGCACTTAATCCCAGTTAATCTTCTTCAAGATTTGCCAACAACGCTCAACAGAAACAGTGCCTTTGTAAAAGGACAGGGCCACGTTTGGTTTTGTTGAGAAGAGACAGAAATAATGTTTTTAATTCTTGGCTTTTTATATTTGTAATAGAAGCAAAGAGGAGCAAGAAAGTGCAGCCCCGCCCCCACCCCACAGAGGCTGCCTCTGTGGTCCTCCGCCCGGCCACTGAGCCACCTTCTCCTTCTCCCACCAGGGCCGCTCCCACATCTCCTGCATGCCTGGGACCGTGCGCCGCTGGAACTACCCTTCCCCACTCTGCATCGGTAAGGGTTAAGCGCTCGGCTGGGCTGCCGAGGGTCTCTGGGTCAGTCTTACCACACACACCTTGCAGGGTAACAGCAAGGTGCAGGAGGCTGGGGAGAGGCCCAGCAGCGCCTCCACACCCCTGCAGCAGCAGCAGCTGGCCTCTCCAGGATCTCGGGGTCTGGCTATAGGCAGTAGATCCAGGGTCCCTGCCCAACACAGCAGGCAGGCAGAGCCTGCATCTGCAGGCTGGGTTGGGCTCAAGGAGGGCAGGAGCAGCTCTCACAGCCTCCACCACCCAACCCGCGCGCCCCTAGCCCTGACTCCAGGGGTATTTTCCTGGCTCTCCTGACCAAAGGGCTCCATCACCCAGCAGAGCTCTCCCAGCTGCAGCTGCTCACCCTGGCCAGCCCTCTGGCTGCCTGGCCCCCAGGGGAGCCATCGCCCCTTTCACAAGCCCCTTCACTCTCTGCTTCCCTCCCTGACCTGCAAGTGTTTGCTGGAGCCTGCATAGCCAAGCTGTGGCTGAAAGCACGGTCTGAATCTAGAATGTCCTCATTGTGTTCAGCACACAGCTTTGAGTGACTTGTGGCCTTTCCATAACTTGCACTGAGACCGTGTTGGGGCCCCAGCATCCTTTGTGCTTTGGAGGAAAACGCCCCGTCAGCCTCCCTGCCTGGCTGAGCACGCTCAGCCCCACCTGCAGGCCATGTTGGCCCCACCCTGCGCAGCCCCGCCCACATCATGTTGCCACCACCCCAGGACAGGGAGACAGGAGCCTGAGGGCACTGGAGAATTCTCATTCCCACTGGGCAGCACAGGAGCGACATTGGGACCCTGGCTCACAGTGACAGATGCTGTCCCTTTCCCTAGGCTCAGTGTCCTACTGTGTTGGGCAGGACCACACTTGGACCAGGACTGGGTGGCAGGGGGAGAGGTGGAGGGTAGCACGCAGCCGGTGGCAGCCAGGTGGCACTCTGCTCGCCTCCCCACCCAGTGACCCTGGCTTTCTCCAGTTACCTCATTATCCTTGAGCACAGGCAGCTTTGGGGGTCTCAGTTACTTTTTCCTTTTTCCTGATGCCCAAAGTTAAAGGAGCAAAGGTTGATGTAGCTTACAGTTTGTGGAGGTTTCACTCCATAATCAGCTGGCTCCACAGTGCGGTAGCACAAGGAAGAGGGCAGCAGTCCATGGTGGCAGGAAGGAGCAAGAGCCGCAGGAGTGAGGTGGGGAGCTGGCCTCCAGGGGTCCCTGCCTCTGTGCAGCCCACAGGCGTTCAGGCGGTTGCAGCCAACCTGAGGACTGTTCCAGCAGCCACCTGCCCTTCTCCTACCCACTCGAAATTCAGCCACCTCTGCAAAAGTCCCAGGATTGAGTGAGATTTTGGGAGGACATCTAGACACAAGGCCTAACGGGCACAGGGGCTATGAACCATAGCAGTGGTGCCCTGATCCCTCGGGTAGAGGGGACGCCTGGCCTTCCAACAGCTGAGTCCCCACATCTCAGACAGTAAGAGCTCCTCACTCGTGTCCAGCTTAACCCCCTTCATGGGGATTGGTCCCGAGAAGAGCAGCCTATACTGAACCTGTAAAGCACACAGAATGTCTCCCGTGGAGATCGTCTTTGTCCAGCAAGGACTGTCTAGCCTTATCATTGTGTCGTATTTATTTCTAGGGGACCAGGATCTTATTTGGTAGAAACACTTTTTTGCTACAAATAAGTGTCCTGATCAGTGTGTCACCGACACCACTGACGTTCTTTGTGTGGAGGCCGAGAACCCTAGCTGTGGTCTTGAGGAAGGACCGGAGGGCAGTCGGGAGCGCTGACAGGCTTGGGCCTCCCACCTTGTTTTCCCATGACGCTCATCTCCCTAGATGTGGGACTTCCACGCTGTAACCTCTGACGCCCTCCTCCTTAGAGAGTGGCTCCCAAGCCAGGTCTGTGTGGCTCCTGCCTCAGCTGAGCAGCTCATGAGCTGCCACTGCGGAGCTCTGGGCCCAGGGAGGAGGTGAACTCTGAGATGCTGCTGTGTGGCCGCTTCTCCCAGTAATTGAGGCAGGCTGAGGCCGCTTGGAACTGGGTGTGGGGTCTCCTAGGTCCTAGGGTGGGTGGTGGTTGGGGGCCAACTTCCCTAGTGGGCTGAGCTCTCGGGACTAGGAGGCTCCACCAGACTCATGGCCCTTGTCCCCTTACAGCCACCTGCGGAGGGACATTGACCGACCCTGGGGGTGTGATCCTGAGCCCCGGCTTTCCTGGTTCCTACCCCAACAACCTGGACTGCACCTGGAAGATCTCCCTGCCCATCGGCTACGGTGAGCAGGGCCTGCTCCTGCAGGCCCACCCTATCCTTCTTGGGAAGAGTCGCTCAGATATGCCCCGTTCTGTAGATACAGCTGTCTGCAGTTGAAAGTGGACACGGATTTCAGTAAAGCTTGGGCAGAGCCAGAGAATAAATCCAGCCGTGCATCTCCCGTCAAGATGGTGGAGGAGGGTCCAGGAGCTTGGACCACAGCGTGGACTGGGAGTGGGGCTCAGTGAGCCAGTCTGTTCTGCCCTCCCACCACCTCTCTGTAGAGCTCAGCCTTGCTGCTTGCTGCTTTCAGACCATTTTGTAGGTAGAATAAGGAGGAGATGCACACTTGAAAACACACAGTATCATTTTACTCACTTTGTAATATTGATTATATACACATTCATGAAATTTTTTAATATTCACTAATTAACTTTCAGGTTACCTACTTAAATAAGTCATGGTCTGAATTGCTGTAAACACAGAAATATCCTGGCTTCTTCAGGGAAAGATAGCTAAAGTAGTGGGAGAGAAAGAGGAAAAGAAAGGGAGGGGGAGGGAAGGGGAAAGGAAGGGAGGAAGGGTGAGGGGCAGAGGCCTCTCTTCGCCCCTTCTAGTGTCTGCAGGCTACTTGCCCTAGGGCAGGTGTGTCATTCACACCCTTAATCCCATCACTGGATCAGGCTCCAGCGTTAGCACCTCGGAAATCTCTGCCCCTGTGGCTGCAGGGGCTTTGGGAGACAGCTAGACGCCAACTGTAGCAGCTAGGTCTCCTGCATGGAGGGTGGGCACGGCCAGCTGCGTCAGCACAGTCGTAGGACAGAGTTGCAAGAAGCTTACACACAGAGCGAGAAGTGGACCCGACCCTAAGGAGAAATCACTGCCCTAGACCAGCGAGGGGAGCCTTCCAGAGAGGGGCGCCCAACCGGGGACACCCCACCCCTCCCTTTATCTCAGAGCTCCAACGCTGCAGTGAAACCTGAATGCTGAGGCGTCCATTTAGAAAAAAATAAAACACCGCCATCCTTTGTCTAAAAAGAAAAACATGTAACATGTGTGCTACGGATTCATCGCTGCTGCTCTGAAAGACCTCATGCTACTCGGTTTTCAGAGCTTTTCCTTGACCTTTTTTTTTTTTTTTTATTTAAAGAAAAAATAAAACACAGCGTCATAACAAAATGATAGGAGAGCAGCGCTGCTCAGTACACCGCGTATCTGTGTCTTCAGGGTAGTTACTCAGAGCCGGGGGGCGACACCAACAGGCAGATTCTCTCTCCGGAAGAAGAGCGGGGCGAGTCACGGCGCAGGGCATGCATGCTCTCAAGGAGCTGAAAAAAGCTAGGAGGGTAAATGGGGCGGGTTTGCGTGCCCAGCAAAGTATTGTGACAGAACAGAACAGGTAACTTAGGGAGCGGTGAGCACTTCCCTGCTCCTTGCTGGTCACCCCGAGGTCCGCCCTGGGGCTCCCATGCGCAGAGGTGGGACAACCAGGGAGGAGATCAGCTCTGTGCTTCGGAGAGCGTGTCCTCCCACGCCACTCCCAGAGTGGGCAGAGGACCGACAGGCGGAGCCAGGCCGGATGGGGCCCTGACCACAGACATCGGGCACGTTTGCTCCTGCTCGGGTCAGTCTGGGCTTCCGCCGCTGCGCACGCTGTGGCAGGCTGCGAGGGACCTCACTGCTGCCTCTGCCCTGCACACGGGCTCGGAGGCCGAGAACTCACCGCAAGCGAGTGCTGTGCACTCCCGGCCTCTCCGGGTTCCTGCCAGCTCGGGGAGACACCCCTCACCTCACAGCCGCAGCCCTGCCGGACACGGGGCCTGAAGACCGTGCCATGAGGGCTTCTCGGGGGCCAGCCTGGTTGCTGCCGCCGAGACACCTCACCTTGGTCCTCTGCAGAGGCCCTGGTGTCCCCAGCCCAGCGCTCCGTTTGCCCAGCCACCTCCCCTGCCCCAAGCTCGCCTCAGGTTGGCAGTGCCGTGAGCAATACCAGACCAGATGCACTGCCCTGGAGACTGCGGGACAGTCGGGGCTGGAGCCCCGAAGCTCATTTGTAAAGCAGGCATTTCAGAAGTTAAGTGTCTTATACACGAAAAAGTTGAAATCCGTCAGAGGTAAACGCGTGGCCTGTTAATAGTGAGTTCTCCCCTTTGACCTCCTATGCTGGTTCCCTTTAGTCCCCAAAGCTTAGACTTGAGAGCAAGTCTTACACTGGTGCTCAGGAAAGGACTCTGGCTGCCTCCCGGGACCCGCAGGGCGCGCAGGGTGCGTGGGACGGGAGGAAGCCTGGGGTCCAGTGGAAGCCTGGCGGAGAAGCCCATTTCCACCTCAGGGCCGAGCAGAGACGTGTGTAGGACGGGGCTCTGCGGATCGCTCTGCAAGCACCTTCTCTCTGCGCAGCCTTGGGAAACAACATTAAACAGTGCTCTTCGGCAGCGTCGCTGGAAATCTCACCAGGAGCAGGGCACCTTCACCAAGTTCTTACCTAAGACACTGGGATACGCAGCTTCGCTGTGAACAGCGCCTCCTTGAGGGAGGAGACGGCTGTGCAGACTCCTCGGGGTGGAGAATCATCATCATCATCATCCACCCCCCCCTCCCCGCACCCAGTGACCAGGCAGTGGAAAGCCCGCCCCCAGGGGGCCTGCTCAGGCCTAGGCAGCGCGCTGTCAGCGTAAGACAGGCAATGTGCAGAGACTTCAGGACACTCTCATTCATGCTGCTTACTGGGGATAAGTTGGTTTGTTGTGACAATATTAAGAGCAAATGTTTTCGCAAACGCGTTAGAGAAATGTTGTGGAATAGGAAACTGTGATGAACCAGAGCTTCAAGGGAATCGCAAATAAATTCTTGCTGCTCTTTTGGATTTTTTTCTTTAATTTAGGGAAAAATGGTGAAACAAAAACTCATAACAAAATCATAGGAGAATGAAATTAGTTAATACAGTAGACATCGTTATCCTTAAAGTAGCTGCTTAGAGTACAAGAAACGGGCATAGCAGCTTCTCCAGTCGATGTGAGCACATGGTATCCTTAAGAGTCATTTCTGTTCTTGAAACTCTGTGTGTCTATCTCTCCCTCTGTCTCTCTCTGTCTCTCTGTCTCTCTGTCTCTGTCTCTCTCTCTCTCTCTCTCTCTCTGTCTCTCTCGGTCTGTCTGTCTGTGCCTCTCTCTCTCCCTCTCTCTGTCTCTGTCTGTCTGTCAGTCTGTTGGTCTGTCTGTCTGTCTCTCTCTCTCTCTGGCATACATTTCCGTGCACTGCTGTGGGCCTTAGACCTGGCTCCCTGGGCCAGGCTCTCCGGTCCTGCAAGCCATGAGAGCTCTAGCTCTCCACTCATCCTGGGTGACTCTATTCGGTGACTTTTTCTGGAAGAAAAAATGCGCTTGGTCTTCTCCACTCGGGACAGACCTGATTGAGTGGCTTGGGACTCCTGCGCTGGACACTGAAGCAGCTGCCTGAGAGATGAGCAACTGTCAGTCAAGCCACATCTGCCCTGTGCACCAACCCCAGCCCTGTGCCCAGGATTCATCACCAGTGTATTAAGCAGTAAAGACCAAACTGCAGCTCTGGCCTTGGTGGAAAGCTCTTGGCCCTGCGGCTCTGAGTCTTCTATCCTATCAGCAGGGCAGCACATCCTTTCCAGCTCCCTGGAGAGCTGGTGCCTGGCTCTCCGAACAGCTCTGAGCTCCTAGCTTGCTCACCCATGGCAGCAGGCAGCAGGCAGCAGGCAGCAGGTGCCCACGGCTTGGGGCTTTGGGTTCTGGCTGTCACTGAGTGGAAATCCTAGCTCCAGCAGTCACTGGCCACATACAGCAGTGCAAGCCACCGTGCTGTCCCTAAGCACTGTCTTATTAACTTCAAAACGAGAATGAGTCTTTCTTTCAGTATTGCTTTCTCCTTGAGGAAGCCCTATCTTGCAACCCAACACGGTCTGTTGGGTTGACCTGCAGTAGGCATCCTTAGCCTGGCTGCCTTTGTCAGCGACACCCAAGTCCCCTGTGCGTTTGCACTGTTTTCACAGACTTAGGTTGATGTTGGGTGTAGCTCTGGTCAGATCAAGCCAACTGAGAAGTTTCACCTGTATTTTCTCAAAAATATCTCCAGACACGTTAGCAGAAGTGCCCCTGAATTGTGTGTGTGCGTCCTTTTTGCTTTTCTTGTTGAGCCACTGTCTTTCATCTTAATAACCACTACTAAGCTTGCACAAGATGCTGCCCCAAATTTTCTTAGGGAAGAAATAAAGACTCTTTAGAACATTCAGGGAGACACGAAGGCACATGAGGCAACTCCACTCACGCTCACGGCTCCCTCCAGGAAACGAGGTCTCCAAAGCCAGGGCTTCGTTACTGTTCAAATTCCAGGCCACCCCAAGGCAGGCTGCTCCGCGCAGGCGACCGTCCACCCTGATGTTCTGTGTGTTAACTTTAGCCAGATTGAAACGTGCTCTGCATATTTCACCAGTGATAGCCATTGAGATTGGCTTCCTCCTAATAATGCAGTCTTACAATATTCTGCATGGTAACAAAGGATAACTGGGTCACACTTATTTTAATCCCATCCATCAGGCTGTAGGATGTCAAACTGGACACAATTTTCTGCAAGTTAGATAGCTGAAAATTCGGCCTTAAGCCAGATTAGAGATGGACTTGGTTCTATTTCTTGATAGGCGTTTGGGCCTTTGATATGTGCCTGGATCTTTTATCCTGCTTGAAATGGTAATTTTGTTCATGATATTATAATTGTCATAAGCCCATTTCCATTTCAAGTTGAATTCCTAATGGATAAAGTGAGACTTCCACCCCAGCTTGTATTTTAGATACATCGCCCACCGTTGGCTTTGGCAGCCCTGGGCCTGGTGCTTTTCTTTCATCCGAGTCCGTCTGTGCATCCTGGCCTGTGCCTGGAGAAAGCCTTTAAGGGTCCCTCTGCTCATGGGAAGCAAGCACCCCTTGTGCAGCCCTTACTCAGTAACAACCCTCCTTTCCACTCAGCTTAGGGCGGAGCTCCCACAAAGGCTGCTTCCAGGGCAGCCTGGGTGAGTGCAGCCCTGAGTGAGGGCAGCCCGACAGCGATGTACACCCCAAGGTCGCCCGGCTAGGCTCTGCAGCTGGGTAAGGGCAGCTCAGCCCCCAGCCCCAGCCCGGTCTTGTGCTGCCGCCTCTGTGTTCTTCCTTTCTCATATCCCCCCGTCCTGGTCACAGCCTGTGCGGCACCTTAGGGTCCAGGCTTGGTTTTCCTGCCCTCACTGTTGGGGCTGCAATAGCTACTTCCTGGTGTGGTGGTTTCCAGACAGGAAGTGGCAGTTTGGATCTGCAGGGGGCCATCAGGCGGAGCCTGGGCCCATCCACGAAGCCCCCTCCTTTACTGTTTATTCCTTCCTCTTCTGTGAGAATGTTTCTCCCTCAATAATGACATTGCGCTTCCTTTATAGTTAAGATTTCATCAAAATTTTCCAGGTTTCTCTCTTCTTCTTTCACTGACTTAGGCTCTTTATAACTCTTTGTTCCTTTGATACATGTGAGATAGCTGTACTTGAAATTACACTACTTCTACATGTAGATAGCATGACCCATGTAAGCATTGCCTTTAGTTTTTCTCAATTTAGGACACATGATATATTTGACAAAAAATAAAAATGATGCAGCAAAGCCTTTGTCATATTCCCTATTAGTTATCAGTTTATGACCAGGTTAATACCTTAATTATACAGGTTTCTTCAAAAACTAATATATTTGGATTAGTTCTCTGTAAACTTTTTGAACAAATTGAAATAGTTTAGACACAGCAGTTACGTCTCCAAAAGCTGTGACACAGAGGCGGCACATCTGAGGGGCCCTGGGCTGACTTCTCAGTCATTGCCATACCCTGCTCAGGACCCAGCACCATGTGACTGCAGATGGAGTGGCACTGGGACACCCTAAGGCACACGGTCTGTTGGGTTGAATTATTTTTTTTTTAAATTTTATTTATTTATTTATTTGTTTTGCTTGTTGTTGTGTTTGTTTGTTTCTTTATTTATTCATTTTTTTTGTGGCTGGCTCAGCCTGCCCTGGTGGTGGCGCTGGCGCAGCATGTGGTGCCGGGGATCGAACCGCAGTCCCCGCAGTTGCCTGAGCCCTCCTAAGCAGGCGCTTTAGATCACTGAACCATCTCGCCGGCCCCTGTTGGGTTGAATTTTGAGAGCTATGGTGGAGTGGGTCCGATTGGTTCTTAGGTGTTTGCTCTGCTTGGGAAAGTAATCGCAAGTGTTCTGCTCAGTGAGCAGCCGCCCTGCTACCGTCCATCCGGCTTCAAAGCAGCTTTGAAAGTTTGCTGCTTTTTTTTTCAGTATTGCCTTCTCCCTCGAAGGAGCCCTAAGTATCTTGGGAATGACGTACAGCCTGTACTTCCAGCCTTGATCTTAGGTTGCAGTAGCTGTTAGCAGCAGTGGCACAGGCTTGTCGCTGTCCACCTGGGCCTCAGTTGCCACGCTGAGAGTCTCGCCTGTGTGCGTCTGCGGTCAGAGCTGGCTGCTGCACACGCATTTCCCGAGGGTCTTCATTTACAGACAAGGATCACAAAGCCTGGCGCGGCAGAGGCAGCCCGAGTCTGTGCTCACCTAAGGTGCACTCTCCCTGCATGGTGCTGCCCTCTCTCAGAGACAGTTAAAATTACAGTCACTTAATAAGCACTGGTTTTACCAAGCTGCGTTCAAACTCTCAGTCCTTTCATGTACCTTCCTAGGTGCCCACATCCAGTTTCTGAATTTCTCCACTGAAGCGAACCACGACTACCTGGAGGTACAGAACGGGCCGTACCCCAGCAGCCCGATGATCGGGCAGTTCAGTGGCACCGACCTGCCCCTGGCCCTGCTCAGCACGACGCACGAGACGCTCATCCGCTTCTACAGCGACCACTCGCAGAACCGGCCAGGGTTCAAACTGGCTTACCAAGGTGAGGGACTGGCCTGCAAACTGGCTTTGAGTAGCACCTCCCGCCTCAGATCAGTGGCGGAGGGCATTGTCCTTGGGCACTGCCCTCCAGACAGGGGCACGAGGGGCCTGGCCATGCAGCTGGCCTGTCTGGTTGCCCAGTCACCACCCTCGCTCTTGCTATCAGGCACCACCTCCTGCCCAGCCATGGGACCTTGTCACCTGTCACCTGTGCTGCTGGCTTCGTGGCTACAGCGTGCACATCATGTGGCCCAGGAGCCAGGCTCTCACGAGGGGCTGGCTGGTCTCTCCCATGGTGCACTGGGTCCTTCCACAGGCACCTTCCATGGGCAGCAGCTGCTTGCTCTGCTCAAGCTGTGCCCAGTTAGGGCAGGAGGAAGCCTGTGTTTCGCCTTGTTTTCATCCAGCCAAGTGTGAGATCTCTAAGCGAATTTTGAATTAACTTTGACTAGAGCATTTCTGACAGGTGAAAAAGTTCAACGTTTTCATTTCATACACAATAATTTAGCTGCCCTTTTCTTGAAAGTCATTAAACTAGATGAAGTTGAAAATGTCAGGCGTAGGGCTTTTTCGGGTTTTTTGATAGCTAAATCAGGTGTCATCCTTGGTTTATAGACCTGCCTGAGAAGCAGCTTTCCGTTTTTATTACTGGGAAAGGCCAGTGCTTATGCTGGACTCATAGGCGTTGTTAGTGAAACTCCCAAATCAGGTGTGAAGCACAGAGATGCCTGTCCAGAATGTGGGCGCAGGAGCGGAGGTGGGTGTGGGAGGCAGGTGAGCAGATGGAAAGCAAAGCTGGACCATGCGGCCTGAAGACAGCCAGGCCCTGCAGGGGACGCGTGCGCAGGCTCTCACCCTGATCTGCGTGAGTCCTCCACAACCCTGCAGGATGCACAGGCACATGGGAACACCCGCATGTACACATTGTGCACATGCATTCTCACGGGGCATGCACACACTTGTCCTATGCAGACGTCAGGCAGGAAGAGACGTCTGTGACTGTGACGGGTGCGGATCTCTGGCATGTCCTCTGTCTCTCTGGCCTGCTGGCTGTCACACAGGCACACACAGCTCTGGAGCTGCCGGGCCGCGCACCCCCCTCCCCCCATGCCCCTCGCTCTATGGCTCTCAGCCTGTCCTGCGGTTCCCCCTTCTCATCATTCTCTGGGCTTCAGAAGCGCTGCCCTCGGGAGCCAAGATCCTCCCTGCTGAGAAGCCTCTGCCTCCTCTGTCACCTCAACCATGATGTCCTCTGTGCCCTGCTCCCCTCTGCCCGCAGCACCCCTCACCTGCTGGCTCTTGAGCAGTGCAGATCTTCCTGGGTCCCCCATGCGTGGAGGTCACTGATGCTACTCTTGAGCTCTTTCCCACCATGCCTGCTTTGGGACCCGGGTGGTGATGCTCTGGATTTAGGGCATCAGAGTGGGTGGGAGACCTGGGTGTGGAGCTCCCAGTGGGTCCCAGGTGTGGCCAGGCTGGGGAGCTCAGGCCTGCGCTGCCACCCACCCCGCTTGTGCTTCCCCTCTGGACTCTGCGGATATCCACAGCTAAGCTGCTTAGCCAACCAGCTCAACACACACCGCCACGTACACCACCTGTGTCCACTCGGATGGGTTGTGTGTGGAGCGGGCTTCTTACCGGGGTTGTGCCTTCAAGCCAAACAAGTTGGCAAGGATGGCAGGATTTTAATTTTCAGCAGGAGCCAGAGCCTGCCTCAGGCCCTGGCTGTCCTTGTGCAGAAAGCTCTGAGCTCCTCCACATGCAGCCGTTCAGACTGGAGCTTCATGGGCCTCGCTTGGCCCTTCCCTTCCTTCCTTTCCATCTCTTGTCCCTTCTGTCCCCTCCTCGAACCCCTGGAGCTTCCTGAAGCTCCAGGAAGGTGTTTGCAGGAGAGGGTTGCCTGGAAACTGAGCTGAGGCCCCAGACAGAGGGCATTGTGGGGACTCGGCCTCCGCCCATGGGCAGGACCTTCTAGAACTTTCCGGGGTAAAGCAGGTGTAAGGTGCACCTGCCAGCACCTGCCAGCAGGACCTCAGGGCCGGGGTTAGGGAATGGAGCAAGCCTGGGTGCTCAGACTCTGCACCCCAAATCTCATCAGCAGTTGCAACCCAGAAGCAGACCCTGTCCCCTTCCCGTGGCTGGTGCCCTGCACTTGGTGGCTGAATCAGGCCCTGCGGGACACTAGGCTCCCCTTGACCTCACTCAGGGAGCTCAGTCCTGTCAGCAGAATCACTCACGGGCTGAGCCTTTCTGGGGTCCAAGAGGAAGACCTCTGAGCCAGTAGCGAGAGTGGGATCTCATGGTGTCGGGCAGATGGATGGACGGAGGCAGGCGTTGCTCTGCTGTCTCACCTCACCTGGAACTTGCGGCCTGGAGGCTGACTCCAGGCTGCTCCTCCTCACCTCTCTGCGCCCATCAACATCCCAGTGGCCTTTGGACATTCAGCCTCAGGGTCCACAGAGCCAACATTAGAGGCACTAGGTCTAGGCTACCCTCAACAATGAGCTACATGAGAACCAAGACCCAGGTGAAGCCCGGATGGGCTACACAGGCCTCGGCATGTCCTGAAATAACAAGCAGCTGTGACGCCACAGTGCCCACCACAGGGCTGGGCCGGCCGGGGTCTGGGCCTGATCTGCTTGCCGCTCGGGCTTCCCTTGGGCGGTCAGGACCTGGACGCCATCCCCACAAAGAGCACTTCATGCCCACCGGTGGCCAGCGTCAGGGTGAAGCCCGCCCTGCGTCTTGGATCCACCTTCACTCTGAATCCAGGTCGCATCCTCCTCCGCTGTGCTGTGGGGCGTGCGTCACTGTCACCAGGGAGTAGCTGCTAGGCACCAGCACACAGGACTGACCAGCCCTGAATTTACAGATCCCATGCTCTTCTGGACGGTGAGCGGCTCATGGGGGAACACAGCTACACCCACGAGCCTGCAGCCATTACCTCCAACCTGTCGTCGTCTGGACTCCAGGGGAGCACAGCCCTCCCGTGACCAAGAACCCCCAAAACAGAGAGGCGTGGTCCCTCCCGCAGAGCCAGCCCTCAGCCTCCAGGACTCCAGAGCCATGACGTCAGCACTGAGCATTGCCCAGGGGACACAGGACCCCAGCTGGCCCTGCCCCTGCTCCTCAAGCTGGAGTCCTTCCCCGCTGGCCCTGTCTTGCCAGGGAACCCTTTCCTTTCGATGTTGATGAGCGTCCGAGTTCTAGCTTCCACTTCTACTAACGCCGGCCGCCCTCACCAGCCACAGCTTTAGCATGACGTTAGCACAGCTCTCACAGGAGCCGAACTCCCAGGGCTACGGGAGGCGCTGCTGTCCCTGGCCCATGCCTTCCTCCTCCTCTGTGCACCTCTGGCGACACTTTCTGCACCCCGACAAGATCCCCCCACCCCATTCCTCCTACGCTTTATTTCTGTATTTCAGGCCCTTTGCCATGCTTGTTTTAAAGAAATCTTGTGAGTGCACCTCATTTGTTATGTGCCCTGGGCTTCTCTTAATTTCTAAAGTTAAATTCTAAGCCCTAGAATTTCTAAATTCTTAAACCCCAAAATCTTTTGTCATGTGTCCCTTCCCTACAGAGCTTGAGTAAAAAGTGAAGACTACATATAAGGAATAGTTACAGTTAAACCCAGATACTTAAACTTTTTCCATGCAGTATTCCTAAGGAAATCACATTATCATGTAAACCGTTGCCCCTGCAGACAACACTTCACATGTTACCATAACTAACTGCTTCACTGTTGCAGCTCATCTTTAAGGACTGTGCCTGAGCCCAGGCCCAGGCCCTCTGCCCTGAGCTGCATCCTCTCCTGTTGCTTGTTCGTCTCCTGGTCACTTCCCAGGTCATGTTCCAGGATGCCTGCCCCCAACATCGCAGGTCCTGCTGGGGCAGTGGTGCTTTCCCCCTACTCTCCCTGCCTCCCTCGGGTGCTCGCCCAGACCTCTGGGGCTGCGCCTGAGAGCTGGCCTGCACCCCACCGCCTCCAGAGGATGCTGCTTCTGGGAGAAGCCCCCGCACCACCGCTTTGCTCCTACCACATGCTCCTTTCCCAGAAGGCACCTGGGCTCTGTTCCAAAGACGAGTGAGCGTGGAGACCCTGGACCTCAGGTCTCCCTGAGGCTGCCTGGGTGGGGTTGCTCTAGGTTAGCACTGGTCATCTGACCCAAGGACAGAGTTAGTGGCAGGCCAGACATTTGGATTCAGCGTGCAGCCAGCATCGGCCACCTTAAATCTTTTCTAGATTTTTTTTTTTTTTTATGTCTTTTTGAGACAGGGTCTCACTATGCAGTTCAGGCTGACCTTGAGCTCACTTTTGTAGCCCAGGCTGGTCTCGAACTCGCACTGATCCTCCTGCCTCAGCCTCCCAGGTGCTGGGACTACAGGCGTGCGCCACCACGCCCGGCTCGTTTTCTAGAGAAGTATCCATGTGCTGTGTAAAGGATGCACAACCATGGAACTTAGGCAGAGCTGGCAGCAGCCTGCACTGTGGACCCCGGGCTTCTCCCACGGGTTTCCAAGTGCCCATCCTGCCTGGTCTGTCCTACTCAGGCGCCACCTACTGCAACAGGCACGCTCATTTCTCTCATTCCCAGTCTTCATTTTAAACTGAGACACTGTGCGGCATCTCGTGTTACCCTGTCAGGACCAGTGTCTGAGTCAGTAGAACCCCAAACAAGCTGGCCCACCCAAAGATAGGAATCACCTCTGAGAATCGTTGCCACCTCGAATAGCCTCGGTGTTGTGTTCATAACCTCGTTTTCCTTTCCCCTGGACATGGCAGAAACCAGCCTGACCCCTGTGTTCTCCTGTTGATTCAACTTATGTAATCTCTAACACCTGTAAATGAAGGTGTTGCTTTTCTCCCGATGTTTTCTAGGCAGCTGTGTCTACGTCATTCCAAAAGTGGCCTGCCATTTTAATCTACAAAGAAAAAATGACTTACAAACAAATGCCTGGAAGTCTGTGTAAGAGGTTTCTAGAACAGGGGTCCCTCCTTGCAATGGCTTTTTGATGTAGAACTTGTCAGTGTTTATAATGAGATGTCACATACTTTCTACAATGCTTGGAGGTCTCTGTCTCTTTTCAACCTGTGACATCAGACTAGAAGATCTGGCCAAGTTCCCAGGTGGGTGGTGCCCCATCGTGACAGTCCAGGCAGGACTGGGCTTTGACCCCCGAAGCTTTGCCTACTGATGTCACCCATGTGACCATGGGTATCTGCATCCCTAAGCCATTTTCTGGGATAAGTATTTGGTTGGTTGAATAAAGGTTGAAATCAGACTCTTAAGAATCCATATTTAAAAGTCACTAAATTATGGTTAATTTGTTTAACTGGAGAATGCAAGTCAATTAACCAAAAAGAGAACATAAACTTCAGATGTCTAACATCTTTCAAGTTACCAAACCCAACAAAGGTGGTAATTAGCTCACCGGCATTTGTCACGTTATAAGGATCCGAAGTTGTCAGGATGACAGTTGATTCTGATTTGTAAATCATTTCCAAAATACTCTGAAGTGGTACTTGTGATTTATAAGTGAGGGTTATAATAATAATTCATAAGAAGATGAATAAATCACGCAGATGATCCTTGTCACTCCCAGGGATGTCTGTGTTGGGTTCCTTATTTTTAAACTGTGTCATTTATTTAGGACCACGTGAAGGTCACAAATGTGACTAATCATGTAACTGTCTAGAAGCTAAATGACTTATAGGAACTTTGTTAAATAAAATGAATTTAACATGCCCCATTTCTGAGTCAAGTACTGGAAAATAGATGATAGTGTAAAGATATTTATCAAGTGAATAGATAGCGACCTACAGAGGTAGCGGGCATTAGCAGTGTCGCCACAGGGTTTCGCATCACATGAAGCACTCAGGATTCAAGCCCTTCACGTTTCAGTTGCACAAGGTCAGTCTACGTGAACAGTGGTGTTTTCCCAGATCCACTCAAAGACTTCTTTGTGGAAGACGAAGCCACAGAGCATGGGTGTGGTCTCGCATCCCCCTGTCCATGTAGTTCCCCGCACAATTCTGGTTGCAAACCAAACTGGATGAGAACCGCATCGAATTTCCCCACAAGGTCAACAGTGAACCTAACCACTAACTTGGATTTGTTCTCTGACTCAGTTTGCCACTGTAATTGTGGAAAGAATCAGTCTGTGAGCACAGACACTATTGTGTGTGAGGAGAAGTGGGTGTGTGAACGGGCTCACACGCAAGCTGTGTCCTGATAAACCGGCCAGGCACTCAAGTGTCATGGACCAGGGTCCACTCAGGACATTAACCGTGGCACCCACACTCATGAGCACAGTGCATTGCTGAGCTGAGGCCACTCTCAGCCATGGCCACATGGGCACAGAGCTGGGGCTGCTGCCCCCACCATGTCCTGAGAGGGCTCAGGCTGCCCTGTGCTGGTCCTGAGAGGAAGCGAATGAGCTACTCACAGTGGGATGTCACTCTCATCACTGGGGGGGCAGGCATGACGTCTGTGGCTGCTGCGTGGCATGGTACCCTAGCTCCTCAGTGTCTCTGAGCCCGAGGCCACAGCATTTCTCTCTAGCCACTTGAGTACCAGCATGCACAGCTCGGAAGGCGCCTAGAAGGAAAGGCTGGACCTGCGTCATTTCTGGTTTTGTTCTCCAGGAATCTCCATGCTGGTCTCGTGGTGCTTGTGGGCGATGGTGCAGAAGGGCTGTCTCTGCACAGCCTCGCCAGCAGGTAGCTTTAGTTGATGTGTTTACTGCTTGGCTTCTTGACGGCAGCCATTATTTCTGGGGTAAGGTGGACCTCAGTGTTGTTTTACTTTGCATTTGTCTAATGGCCATGGGTGTTGAGCTTTTTTTCCACTATATTTATTGGTTATTGTACTTTTGAGAAATGTCTGTTCATTACATATTAGACTAAGTGATGTAGTGGGCACGTTTAAACATTGGACATCTGTTTCCCTGATGGAGATTTTGTGAGACAGCATGGAGCCGGCTCTCCAGGCTCTGCTTTGGTGGCTTCCCTAAAGGCTTACGGCCAGTTCTGTGGCCGTAACTACATGCTTGAGGAGACCACATCCCTGCACAGTGGCACTGTAGAGCTAAAGTGTGTCTTTTCCAATAATAATGAAGCTTCGTGACCCATTCAGCTTGTGTGATGGAAGACAAGCTCCAGCTCCAACAGGAAGCGCATGGGCCCTCTGGGAGGTGCGCCACTAGCCTCTTTCCGCGCCCCCCCTCCCCCTGCCACATCTTCTGGAGGTCCCCTGGCCATTCGAGGTGATCACAGCTGTGGTGACCTCTCCCTGGGCCTCCTGCACCCGCCCACTCCGACACCCTGGCACTGCTGCTCCCTCCACCCTCCCACCGCTGCCTCCTGTATGGCAGGGCCCTGTGCTTCCTGTTGTTGCTGCCACAGTCTCATCTCTGGTACAGCGTGCGAGAGGTCAGCCCAGTGCTCAGGAGCAGCCCCAAAGCCCTCCTTTTGCTGCTGGAGCTAGAGCGGCCTCTTGTCCGGCTCTTCCCTCCTGCGCTACATCTCCCAACACCATTCCTCACTCACTGGCCAAGGGGAGCTGTGCTGAGGCCCAGCCTGTGTCGCAGCAGGGTGCGTGAGGTGCAGAGCAGGGCCGCCTGCCTGTGTGCAGAGCAGATCCCTCTGCAGTCTGAGTAGAGGTGTCCTGGAGATGGTGCGCAGACACCAGGGCCAGCAGGGCCACCATGGGGCTCACTTGGCTTCAACGAGGCAGAGCAAGGAGCTGCCCTCTGGATGGGCCAGCCGGGAAGCCACGGAGAGGACTCAGCACTGCCCACACTGCATGCCCCATGTGCCCTCCCCACCCACCCCAGAGTTTATGCTGAGGAACACACAGGTTTTCATGACAAAGCATCACAATTGTATCAGGGATACACTGGCCTTGGAGCAAGTGGAAGCTTCCTGCTTCGGCAGTTGTGTTTCTGTGTTTCAGGAATGCCAACTAAGGATGCGTTGCCCTGCTTTATCTGTGTTAATAAGTCAAAGCGTAGCTAGAGGAGGTTCCCTGTCACAGGCACTCTTCCTCTTGGGTGGGAGGGTGAGTGCCATCAGTGGCATATCTGTGTGTCTCTGTGTGCGCGTCTTAGTTCCTATTGTCACTGCTGAGACCAAATGGCCAGTACTCATAAATTAAGGTAGCAGAGGTTTATTTGGCTCCAAGTTTGCAGAGGTTTCAGTCTGTAGTTGGCTGGCTCCCAGCCAGGGCAGCAGGGCCCAGGGGCCTCGCACAGCAGAAGGCCCATGCCGGGCAGCGCAGGCGGAGGGCAGCATGCAGCAGCGGCAGCGGCAGCGGCAGCAGTGGCGAGGAGAATCAAGCCGCCTGCATCTTGCCCCAGTGGGCACACTCGGCCCGGCCTCACAACCTTCATCCCGGCCACACACACCCGCGATTGAGCCACCTCTGGAAAGCCTCCCCTGTGACTGTGACTGAGGCTGTGGGTGACAGCTAGCTGTGAGTGACCACAGAGCATTAGCGAGGACTGGGCCTAGCAACTTCAGACCTGGCTGGTCCCCGGCCCTTGTTTCGTTGCATCCTGCAATGGGGTCCTGGCGAGTCCCTCGGTTTCCCAGACCAGGTTGAGCTCTTAGGCTTTGTACCTCAGCCCCCGAGTGCCAGGCTCCCAGGTGCGCACCACATGCCATTTTATTTATGATATTTTTAATTAAACTATATACTTTCAAAGACTAGTTTGGTCAGATTTATTTTGATTCTGTGCTGTAGTTTTCTAAAGCACACAGTGCATGCTCGTGGAATGCATGAGGCTGCGAGTCTGATAACAGTCACTGCTCTCTTCTTTCAGGCTGCCGCCCGGCCGCGCAAGTGAGGCGGGTTCCACCGTGCAGGCTCTGAACGTCGCTTTGCAGAGCTGCGTGCACTCCCGTTCCTCCTCTTATCCCAGACTCCATCTGGTGACTCCAGCCTCCTTTGTCGTTGCAGCCTATGAGTTACAGAACTGCCCTGAGCCGCCGCCCTTCCAGAACGGGTACATGATCAACTCTGACTACAGCGTGGGCCAGTCCATCTCGTTTGAGTGCTACCCGGGCTACGTCCTCATAGGGCACCCTGTCCTCACCTGTCAGCACGGGACCAACAGAAACTGGAACTACCCCTTCCCACGGTGCGACGGTACGTGCCTCATTCCTTGGGGGACACTGCTTTCCTTATGGGTGTCAGTGCTGAAATAGTAAACGGCCATTCTTCCCGCTAATTCTTTGGTTCACTTAGCAAGTATTTATAGGCCATACCTGCTGTCATCCTCACCCCACTTCCTGTTTCAGGAACATCAAACGCCAGAAGGTCACAAATAGGCAGCTCTTGCCCTCAAGTAAATTGTAAGGCGAGCTGAACAGTAAGTGTGGATGGTCATAACACAAGCTCAGCAGAGGAGCTGGGAGTGAGGAATGGGGCACAGGAAGGGGCTGTGGCCGGCCGGGAACGCCCCCGGGTTGGCCCCGTGTGAGACCTGAGGGGAGAAGGGGCTATCGGCTGTGTTCTGGGCACTTGTTATAACTTGCCTTCTATAAAGATCAGATATTGAGGCTGAGATTCAGAAACCGAGATGGCTCTGGTCGTGGTGGGAAGGACACCTGGCACTTTGCTGCACAGCAACAGGGGCCCTGCAGGCACAGGACAGAGAGTGGCAGAGGGGCCAGTGCGGCCTGGAGCGGACGGTCCCAGAGCTGAGGGCCTGAGCTCGGCCCTGCGTGTGGGACAGGGGTCGCGCAGGGGAGCCCGACGCCTCCCTGTCTGGCCCTCTCAGCGGCTCTGCCTGGGCTGAAGGCTGATCTTACGGTGAGGCAGGAGGCTATACGGTCCAATTAGGTAAACTGATGTAGGCCTGCATTCACGACGATGCGTGGGCGACAGGAAACCCAGGGTGAACTGGGTGGCTTCGCAGCGTAAACACAGCGCCTGGAAACAAGGCTAATGAGGTGTGGGCTGCGCAGCCCTCTGAAAGGCTGAGCCCTCACATCCCAGGGGAAAGGAAAGACAGAGCCCAGCGGCCAAATTTCTGCTGACACTGCAAGAAAGCGTGGCGGGGGACTTCAAAGTCACGTCTTGACGTCAGCACCAGTCAGTGTAGGAACAACAGTGAGGGACAAAAGTTTTAGCTGTGTTTTTGAAATTCCTTAGTGAGTTGTAATACTTACTTACATATAAAATCGCATGTAAAATAATTTTATAAACTAAATTAGCATATATATTTTTTCCCATTTAAAACCTTAAAATGACCTCTCGTTACGCTCTCCACTTTCGAACTCCTGCGCCCAGCACTTGTGGTGTCTGAGGCTCTAGGCCCACCCCCTAATCCCACCAAAAAGTGAAGAACGCAACCTCATAATTACATCATTACGTGTGCAAATCACTGTGAAGATCTTGGGCCTGAATTCCTTTCTTGTCTGCAACTTGAAGCCCAGCCCCTTGAACTCCTGAGTGAGTGGCGGGGAGGACCTTGGCTTAAAGCTGACTGGAAAGAGCTGAGAGGTACATGTGGCTGCACGGCCTTCAAGTGGCCGTCAGCCTCAGGACCTCGCTGCTGGCACCGGTAACTAGAACCGCTGCCTGCACCCACTGCACGCACGCCAAGCCGCACTCTCCGCGTCGCTGTGACACCCGGAATCACAGCGCCCGCTGCATGGCTCCGCCCCTCCTGGGCGAGCGCGCCTCTCCTCTTCAGCTATGTAGCACCGGGTCGCACCTGGCTGCTCGTGATGTGGAAATCACCCAAGGGAAAGGTGCCTGGGAGGGGATGGGCGCGCCCAGGCCCTCAGGATCCTCTGCTGAAGCCCTTGGAGTGTTCCGCCTGGGCTCTCACCTGGACCACACGCATGGACCTCTGTGGGCTCCGGGGCACCTGTGCCCCGCTATCCACCGGGGCTGCTGTCACCGTGACCCAGAGCCCAGATCCAGCCAGGTCTTCCTCTCATAGGGCCAGGACCCGGGGGAGGAGGGAGTAGCACAGCCCCTTGGGCAGGGCCAGGACCCCTGGAAGCAGCGGGCAGCACAGCCCGAGGGCAGGGCCAGGACATCCGGGGAGCAGGGGCAGCACAGCCCAAGGGCAGGGCCAGGACCCCAGCAGCAAGGGGTAGCATAGCCCTAGGGCAGGGCCAGGACCCCAGCAGCATGGGACAGCACAGCCCGAGGGCAGGGCCAGGACCCCAGCAGCAAGGGGTAGCATAGCCCGAGGGCAGGGCCAGGACCCGGGGGAGCAGGGGCAGCACAGCCTCTTGGGCAGGGCCAGCTCCGCCTGGCCGGCTCCTCCTCCAAGCCGCAGTGTTCAGCCTCATGCCCTTTCTTTCTCAAGACAGCGAGCAGGACAGATTCTAAAAATACACAAAATCATATCCTAACCTAAATACTGAGAATTAGAAGGAGCACACAGAGTGTTCTCAAAGCACTCAGTGTGTATTTAACATCTTCTGCATGGTAGATTTAATTTAAAGCTAACAAAGCAGTCAAAAGTGCCTTTGTTTCCTAGCAGTGACAGGCTCAGGTGACCTGAGCAGACTGTCCTGCACCCTAGCGCTGGTGTCCTCATGTCCCACGACGCTGGCCACCTCAGGGGACCACAGGTGCTGCCTCCGGCTGGTGCAGAGGGCATCTTCAAAGAGCCAGCCCTGGGGCCACACAAAACCTGAGAAAGTCCAAAACATAGTCAGCAGGAAAAACTTCAGGATATGTTTATTAAAAGTTGGCAAGTTCACATAATTAATATTACAAACTTCTAAATCATGAGACATCTATCTCTATAAGGATACATATTTTTTAATTTTTAAAAATCTTCTTATTTATCTGGTACAGGGTCTCACCACACAGTTTGGACTCACAGTGATCCTCCTGTCTCAGCCTCCCTAGTGCTGGAATCATAGGTGTTGGCCACCACACCTGGTTTTGAAGGCCGGCTTGGCGAGCTGGCACTACACACATTGCCGGGGATCCAACCTGGGTCCTTCTACTTGCCAGACGGGCACTTAGACTGCCGAGCTATCTGCCCAGCCTATAAGGACATATTAAGTTAGTTTGTATTAATGTGCTAAAATACATTTTAAATTGAATGACTACTATGTAAAATTAGTATAGTCTAAACTCACTCAATTAAAAACTATGATGGAAAGATATACCTATTAAGATAAATACATGTAAATGAAAAATTAGATATCAAAGTAATGAGTAATTCACATTTTTTTGCTCTAGAACCATAATTATACAGAAATCTCAGTTCAAAAATATGGGTTATCATCAAAATATGCATTAAAAGGCTCTGGCTTATAAACTGATTATATAACTTGATAAGTAAATTTGCCTGTATATTTAGAAATAAAGTAAAAAACTTAAATAGCGTATTGACATAATTAATTCTTTTACCGAGCTGCTTATGTTGCTACACCTTTCTGGTACTTTTACAATGAGTGTGATCACCACCGTGATAGACTTCAGAACACACAGCACCCACAGAGAAGCGGGTGCTGCAGATGGTGGGGCCCTTGGGCGGCAGGTCGGGCAGGAGGTGTCAGCTGCCCGCAGAGACGCCGGCTGCTGCGCCTGGGAGCGCTGACCACCAAGCACTTTAGGTGCACGCGCATCTGTGCCAAGCCGCCTTCCCACCCCGTGCATTTTTCTTTTCCTCGCACTCTTACAGTTTACCTGGAAACCTTAGTGAGATCCTAGGCAAAGCCACCCATAAATTATCTGTAACTCTTTCAAAGGCTGCTTGGGGTTTTCAAATCTTAATTGTTATGGTTTTGCTTGCTCATGCAATTTTGCATTGCTTGTTTTTTGTGGAGAGGAGAACTCGGCACAGGGCTTTGGCCTCTCCAGATGCAGCTCCTGGTTATAGGGTATGAGGGCTCAGGTCCCCGCAGCCCTGTGCAGAGGACCACCAGGCTCAGCAGCTCGTCTTCTAGAACTTTCCCGCAAACTCAGAGCCTCTGCCTGGTGCCACCCACAGCACCCAGCACTCTCACCGTGGGTGTGGAGGCCACAGTGACACTGCCCCACCCATCCTCATGCAGCCAGCGCGGGCTCTGGGGCCTGGGCAGAGCCTGTGGCTTTGATGTTTCTCTGGAGGACTGCCCCGTTCTGTGCACCCTGCACAAAAGTCCTTCCTCCCACCCTGCTCTGCACGCTGAGCACGCCCACGAATGCAAATGTGGAGGAACACACGTGGCTCCACACCATGGCCGCCATCACCCCAGGATGAGGCTGATGTGTAGATACTCTTCAGGCATCTGCCTGACTTCCCTCACCTGGGGGACAGCTGGGAGGCAGGGAGGCTGCTGTTGTGCTCCATGGAGCTACTCTGGTCTCACTACAGGTGTCCTCCTGTCACTGCTGGGGACCGTGGGGACCCTGTGAGAGAGCATCCAGCTGCTGCCAGCACAGGAGGAAGGGGAAGCGGGGAAGTTCCTTCAGCTTTGAGACCCTCTTTCTGCCTCAAGATTAGCTAGCAGGAAAGGCATGGAATGTCTGCCTTGAGAAAGCCTGACAGGTGCCCTCCCTCCATGGTGCTGCCATCCTGTGAGAGTGCAAGGGCCCAGAGCACCTGCCCCCCACCCCCCCCACACACACGTCAGCTTAGTTCTGTAGTAGTCAGTATCCCATCAGTCTCTTGGCCTGGTCACCGTGGAGACAGTCCCACCAGGCAGCCAAGGGGCTCTGGGTTCGCAGTGTGTCCCCAGCCCTTAACAAACTTCTCAGTAGGCTCCTGGTAAGTCTGCGTGGAATAGAGAATGGAGGATTTGTGAATTAAACATTTAAGGATCACTGTCTGGGTCAGTGTCAGAGTTATCAGGTAGCATCAGCAGTACTAGAAGCCGAGGAAATGTCCCACCAAGAACATTGCCACACCAGCCCCTTTTCCTTTAAAGAGAAAGAAATCCATGGCATTTTCCCTTCCTTTTGCCTACTGTCCCCACAGGAAAGGACCGGAATGGGCCACCATCTCCCATGATCACGCAGTTACAAGATGACCTTGTAAAGCACAGCTGTGCAGGGGATCCTCAGTTTTGCACATCAAGCAATCCCTGATTGCAGGGGGGCAGGGCCGCGCCCTGGCTGGGATCTGATTGGTGGCCCAGTGCTCCTTGCTCTTCTCTCGATGGCCCATTGGCTCTCAGGGAACGGCTGTTTAGTCTGTGGTCTCCAGAGCAGGCCTGGGTCCCTGAGGGATATTCTGGGGGCCCTCAAAGGGCCCTGTGCCTTCTTCCAGGATGCCTTAGGTAGATGGGAAGGCTGGGAGGAGCCAGGCCATCAGCAAGCAGCTGGGGACACCTGGAGAGTAGGAGGCCCCAGCCACCTGGGGGACTTTAGAGCAGAGATGGGAGAGAAAAGAATGGTGCACCGTGTTCAGGGGATCCACGCACACCCACCTCACAGCAGCACAGCTCCTGAGAGCTAAGTCTTGGGCACAGCTGTGTGTCCGTGGACTGGTGGGTGGACAGAGAAATGTGGAGCTTGCACATGGGGTGTGGTTCTCAGCTGGGAGAAGGATCAGCTTGCCCTCCCTGTAGGGACACGAATGCACCGGAATCCCGCGTGGTATGTGAAGGAAGTCAGAACAGAGAAACTCAAACTATAAATAAAGACTCAATAAAAGATAACTGGTAGGAGTAGACAGGTTTCGCAATGGGAAAAGTGAACGAGAGATGGAGAGAAACTGGGGTGAAGGAAGAGGTAGGGGTGTCAAGCAGACGTGCCAGCTCCAGGGGGCTGCACCAGTAAGCACAAATGGAGGCAAAAACAATGCCTCTACCGCGGTGGGGAGGAGAGCAGGCCCTCCTGGGAGGGCGGGAAGAGCCCAGCCTCGTGTAGGCTGGGGGTGTGGACCTGCTCGCTCATAGGGTCACCTGCGCCCCCTTGACAGTTGGGAAGTCTCAGTCCATCCCAGGTCCTCCTGGACTTGCAGACTTGAGGCTCTGAGCAGCCACTGGAGCGCTAGGTGGCAGCTCTGGGTTTGGCGGACTGCAAGGTGCACACTCGGACTTCACTGAAGGTCTGAGGTGCTCCCCACAGCCCTCGCTACCCAAGGCCTAGCCGGGCTCACCCTGGCCCACACCGGTGGTGTCTGCTTGGGCTTCGCCATCCCGTCCCCACAGCGGATGCTGCCCACAGTGGACACTGAGCTGTCCCTGCCTCCCTTGTGTGTACCTAGAACCCTCTGTGCCGGCCTCTGACAGTTCTGGAAGAGGCTTAAGAGAGTGCACGGGGGCCACCGATGGCTTCCGGTGACCCCAAGGCTGCTGTGTCATCGCTCTGTGCTCACCCTCCATGCAGACGTGGACCACACCTCTGTTCTAGCAATGCGGTCACTTCACTGCACGTGACACAGTTCCCTTGGAGAATACAAATGCCAGCTTATTAAGTAAGATAGGCTGCGTGCAGTGGTTCTCCAGCTGACTGCACACTGGTAGATATGCAAATTCAGCACAGTCCCACGGACATGACTTTATCTTGCTTCCTCAGGGCACAGATTTGCAGAGAGTTGACAACGGCCTTGTTTCAAGGCAGACAGGCCCAGACGCCACTCTTCTGGCCAGCTTAAGCAGGCTTAGAAGTGGAAGTGGGACGGGAAACCTTCGGTGGCGTGTTTGTGCATAATTCCCTCCTAATCCGCTGCGTGGAGCAGGCTGAAGGCTCAGCGGCGCAGGCCCACGCGACGGCTGAGTGGGGTCCTTCATCACGGGGGTGACTGTTCTGAAGGGGTTTTGAAGATCCGGAGAATATGTTCTGTGGGCTGAGATAGCTGAGAAGTATAATGCTTCTCGAGTTTCCAGACTTCAGGGGAGCAACTTTGACCAAGCAGTCACTGCCAACTGTTCCACAGTTATTTCTTAGCAGGGACAGCTTTGACTATGCAAATGTGGAGGCTGAACCAGCGGCCTCCTTTCCAAAATCGATGGTTTCTGACTTACCTCTGGCCTCTCCTTTCGCAGCTCCTTGTGGTTACAACGTGACCTCCCAGAACGGAACCATCTATTCCCCTGGCTTTCCGGACGAGTACCCCATCCTGAAGGACTGCCTGTGGCTGATCACCGTCCCCCCGGGGCACGGGGTGTACATCAACTTCACCCTGCTGCAGACGGAGGCAGTGAATGACTACATCGCTGTTTGGTAGGGGCCCCTGGCCCGAGCCCGCCTGCCCATCTGAGGAGCTATTGGGGTCGGCCTCGAGCTGGGGGCTGGGTGCTGCTCTGCACCTCCCTGGCCGGGCAGGGGGAAGGAACCTCCTCAGGGTGCTGCTGGGCCTTGTTTCATGGTGCAGTGACCCAGGAGAACTGGAGCGGAGGAGCGTCCCATGGATGCCTCAGTTTACATTTTAAGTGAGACTTCCTTAAGTGGGGGGTCCTTTGCTATGGTCTGACACATGTAGAACTACCGAAGAAATGGGCAGGCGGAGCCTGCTGGATGCCCCATCCTTGCTGTAACAATGGCCGTACAGTAATGCTGTGAGGGAAACTGAGGCAGTGCAGGGCCAAGGGCCAGGTCAGGGTCAGGATCAGGGTCAGGGTCAGGCTCCCAATGCATCAAAACTACGGGGTGACCATCCCTACATTCCAGTTTTGATGGAGATATTATAGTGGAGCTGACAGGAAGGAGTGAGGGTTCTGTGACAGTGCCCCAGGAGGTTGGCACACACCTGGCACTAGGCTGGCACTGTCTAGAGTAACTGCCATGTGCTGAGGAAGAAGCTACGGATATGGGTGTATGTGCATGTATGTATGTGTGTTCCATGTGTATGCATGTGTATGTGTGTTCCATGTGCATATGTGTTCATGTATGCATGTGGTAAAGGTCCATGTGTACATTTGTTTGCACCTATGTGACATATGAATTTATCTGTTTTATAAGTCTGTGTGCAGTGCATCTGTGCATGTGGTGTGTAGTGTGTCTGGGAATCTATTTGTGTGTCTATGAGAATGTGTGTCTATCTATGTGCCTAGGGGGCTGCTACGTCTGTGTGCATGGTGTGTGATACGTGGAGTGTATGTGTCTATGAGTGTGCACTGTCTCTCCATGCGTGGGAGCCTGTGTGTATGGTATGTGCCAGCATGGGGCTGTGTGTGGCAGAGCGTGCTACCTGGCTCACCCACACTGCCAGGACCCCAGCTTCTTCCAGGGACAACATGGTGACATGAGAGTGACATTGTTATGCCAGGAGGAGGCTGAGCACAGCGGGACACCTCATGGCGGACAGGCGGGAAAGCTGCACACAGAGCCTAGGGTGTGGGACTCTCAGGAGGCGACCTGGAACCGCCCCACAGCAGGGCCTGCCTCCGAGGCCATGTGGCGCCACCGCTGTCCACATGGACACTTCTGGCAAGGAAGGCAGAGACAGCAGCTTTGAACAGGCATGGCTGAAGTGCTCAGGAGAGGCAGGCGCACGTGTCAGCTCTGCAGGGAGGAGCTGCCCCATGTCTAAGTGCAGTGTCCAGAGCATGGCTACATTTTATTATTTTGCTTTAATTATCTTAATGTACCTGAGAAAGTTTGTGAAACCCATTCCCTACCAAGTAGGCCTCCCTGCAGATGGGCTGAAGCCATGGGGATGGGGATGGAAGCTGGCGTGTGCGATGCACCCACCAGGCTCAACGAGATTCCCTGAAAGGGGACCAGCTGGCCCCATCTGGGCAAGACGGCCCTCGGCCCTGCGCCGAGCTGATCGTAGACCCAGGCTCCTCTGGCCCCTCTGACCGCCCTGTGTCTCCTAGGGACGGCCCGGATCCGAGTGCGCCCCAGCTGGGTGTGTTCAGCGGGAACACGGCACTGGAGACGGCCTACAGCTCCACCAACCAGGTCCTGCTTAAGTTCCACAGCGACTTTTCCAGTGGCGGCTTCTTCGTGCTCAATTTCCACGGTCCGTTCACTTTCCATGCATTGATTAGGACCCCAAGCCCCAGGAGGAAGTCCCACTTCCAGCCCGGGCTGCTCAGTTGCCCAATGGAGTGCTGTTGCGAAGGGAGTTCAGAGCCCCCCGGGGTGCTTCCACAGTTACCGAGCTCCCTGTGGACGCTGCGTGTGTGACTGCACCCAGTGCTGAAGCGCACTCAAGTCATTCACGCGTGAAGCATTGTCTGTGAGACCCGGGTGCGGAGGCTGTGGAGCCTCTTCCAGATTTACGTAAACATTCTTGGTCCGAGAAGGTGCTGAGCCCTGACCCTGGTGGCCCCGGTGGGAACAGGGCAGACACAGGAGGGCTGGGGAGTGAGCTCTGAAGGAGACAGCAAGTCACAGGCCCCTGTGCTGCCCTCAGGACAGGCAGAGGGCGTCTCACCGGGGAGGGCAGGCAGCCGCACCGTGTCCTGATCACTGTCTTGGGCTCCAGGGTTGTGTTTTTCAGTTGCACGCTTCCCTTCCTTAGACTTTCAGTATTGCTTGCACTGAATCATTACGTGGGCTTTGTAGAGCAAGGAGAGTGTGAGAAGCCCATAAACCAGAGGCGTCTTCCTGAGATATTTCAGCATACAAAAGAAATGAGACTTTAGGGGAGCCCTGGTGCTATTCGGCAAATGCAACTGTGCTTATCCTGTGTTCTTCCTGAAATGCTAGCATTCCAGCTGAAGAAGTGCCCGCCACCGCCTGCGGTCCCCCATGCAGACATGCTGACTGAGGACGAGGACTTTGAAATCGGTAAGGTGCCATGTCACATGCCTGCACTCGGACCTTGTGGCTTCCTCCCACTGCGCACACTGCTCAGGCCACTAGTGGGCATTTCCCAGTGGAATGGGAAAGGTCTCTGAGGCGTTGCGCCACTGGGCCTCGCTCCGAGGAAGCCACGGCTCCCAGCGAAAATGCTCTTCTTGCTTTGTCTCCGTGGTGTTCGTCTCTCCATTTGTGCTTCTCCCTCATCTCTTGAGGCGTAGTTTCCTCCTTGGCCTGTGCTGGCTCACTGTACTTTCCACAGTTTCCAGAGGCTGCTTAACTAGGGGAGCATGTGGCACGCACTGGGGAAAAGCCCGGTCATTTGCGGCTTGCAGACCGGGGAGGACTGGAGCACCCCTGAGGCCGGCATCCAGCTGGCTGCTGTGCTGCATGCTGCTGTGCAGAAATGCTGCTGTCATTGTGCACCCATGGCCTGACCCCATAGGTAGGCACGAGGCCACATGAGGGCAGGTGTCATGCATGCTGGCGGGGTGACTGCCGTGACATCTCAGCTCCAGTGTGAGGCAGCTTGTGCTGTCGCCACACCGTGCTGCGGCCCCTGGCTAGGCAGTGTGACCCTATTCCTGACCTGCTCACAATCAGGCAGCCTAAGCCAAGGTCAAGCCGAGCCCTGCCCGCATGCTCCAGTCCCTCACCCTCCCACTGTGCTGCACTGTGCTCGCCCCAGGCACCTGCCACGCTTTGTCTGTTGGCTTCGTAATCACTGGAGCAGGGAAACCCTCAGGTGTACCAATAAAGGACGAAGCAACAGCCATGATCTCATATGACAAGAGCGGGCCTAAGGTAGTGTGTTCATGAGTGCAGAGCCGCGTGACGCTTTCTAAAAGCTGAGCAGAGTGCACACAGACCTTGAGTCTGGCGTGGGCAGTGTGTTGGCCTGATGCGTGTGTCACGCAGGGCACTGGGAAGGCCCTAGGAAGGTGACTCCCTCTGGGCCGGCTTGACTCTTCCAGGAGACTTCGTGAAGTACCAGTGCCACCCCGGGTACACCCTGTTGGGAAGCGACACGCTGACCTGCAAGCTCAGTGCCCAGCTACAGTTCGAAGGTTCCCCGCCGGCCTGTGAAGGTACGTGCACTGCCTGCCGCCACCATGCACAACGTCCTGAATGGGTATGGCTTTGCCCCTTTCTGAGCTGTGACCCTGTCACAGTGAACATGGCCTGCGAACAGAAGTTTTGAGCTGCATGACAAAAGCCACATTGAAAAGTCACGTTTTCCCCACTAATTTATCATGAAAATGTTCAAGCTTATGGAACAGTCCAAATAATTTTAAAATAGACAGCCAGGCATTGGCCCCCAAGGTGACCCCGGGAACACTGACAGCCCTCTGTTGATCACAAATCTGCCTCGGTTCCTTTCCGCCCACCCCTTAATCCATCTTATGCTTTATGTTTCAAAGTAAGCTTCGTGCATCACAAAACTGTTCACTTGGAACTCAGCCTGAATAGAACGAGCTGTTCAATCTTTGTGATGTGAAATTTATAAACAATGAACAGCACGGAGCTCTTGTTTTGTACACACCTTTAAAATAAATAGGCCCTGTGCAAGAATTTAGGCCATCCGCAATAACAGAATAAGATTGGAGGCTGATTCCCTTTCTTCAAAGGGCTGGAATACAATTACTTCATTTCAAAAATATAACCTAAAGGGCACCACTGTCTAGTCCTACTTGCCAGTGAAAAGGCTGAACAGCTACAGATAAATGGCCCAAGAAAGCCAGAAGCAGGAGCAGCTCCCCAGCAGACAGCTGTCTGAATTGGGACAGACACAGTGCCCCGGCAGGGGGTTTCCCTGGCTGGGAATCAGGGTGATATTACCCAGCAGAAAGAGGGAAGCAGCTCAGGGGGCTGAATCCAGAGAGAGGAGGCCCAGGGAAGAGTCAGGGCTGCGCCAGGGCCCTTGGAAGTGGCTGAGCCGGCTCTCCGCCCATCCGGCTGGAGGAGCGCTCACCTGCCTTCCCTGTGGGACCTGGGAACCTCGGTGAGGAACACGTGCATTATGTGGTTGAGGGTCCCACGGTGCTGTCCACCCACTAGAGACAGCCCTCCTCGGCCTGGAGGGCTTCAGGTTGCCCTGGTATGGTGAGCCCTGCAGCCCGAGTAGGATGTGTCTGAGCTCTGAGCTGCCTATACCCCAGTCTCCTCAGAGAGGAAGGTCCTCACTGACTGAGATGGAAAGGGACATGCAGGTGTGACTGGTAACAGAGTGTTAGTGACTTCAGGATCTCCCTAAGAAGGAACCCTGAGGAAAAGTTCCCAAACAGAGCCTCTGGTGAGGGAACACCGCAGTGGAAGTGCAGCCACAGGGGCCTGAAAATTTCCCTGGAAGGCACGGGCATGGGGTCACTGAGAAGCTGTCCACTCCTGTCAGACTTCAGTCAGGAGACCAGAGCCGCTGCCTAGGGCAGAACTGATGGCAGGCACCCTAGCAGCACAGTGTGAGGAACTGCAGTGGGGTTGCTTCTCGGGAGAGGGAGCTCTTCACACCATAAGTTGCAGTTGGGGCAACCGGCTCTGGTATTTCTGGAACAGAAGGTGCTAAGCAAGGTGGTCTTAGCTGTCTTGGGAAGGCACACGCACATGTTTTCAATCCATCCTGAAAATGCAACACACACTTAGTACATTGTCCTTGTCACGGTTATCCAGCTTTATTTATAGTTTAATTCATGGCTATCCAGGAATAGAGAGAGCCAGCCCACTGTGAACCTCTTTGCTAAGGTCCTTGGGCGTCACTCACTCTCAAGAGACCCCAGGTCCCTGCTGCTTAGGCTGGAGCTCCACTGCTCCCCAGCTCAGTCTGCTGCTCCCCACAGCCTGGTGTCCCTTGCCTTTCAGCTGTAGAGTACATTCTTTTGAAGGAACCAAGGGAGTGCCTAGCCTCACTCTGAATGACTCATTGTTTAAAAACAGAAAGAGCAAGTATCATGGTGTGCATCAGTAATGCCTAGTGCTCTGGGAGGCTGAGGCAGGAGCCCAAGGCCCAGCCCAGCCTAGCCTTGGCAGTTTAGTGATTTAGCAAGACCTTGGCTCAAATAAAATATTTTTAAAAGGGTTTGAGGATACTACTTGGTATGATTCCTTGGATCCAGCCTCCAGCATTGTCACCATCACCACCACCACCATCACTACCACGGTTACCACAATCACCATCACCACCATCACTACCACTATCACCACAATCACCATCACCGTCACCTCCTTCACCATCACCACCACCACTGTCACCTCCTTCACTATCACTACCATCACTGTTACCACCACCACCATCACCATCACCACCGTCACCACCACCACTGTCACCTCCTTCACTATCACTACCATCACTGTTACCACCACCACCATCACCATCACCACCGTCACCACCACCACCATCACTACCACTATCACCACAATCACCGTCACCACCATCACCACCACCACCACTGTCAACTCCTTCACCATCACTATCATCACTGTCACCATCACCACCACCACCATCACCGTCACCACCACCACCATCACCATCACCACTATCACTGTTACCTCCTTCACCATCTCTACCATCACTGTCACCTCCTTCACTATCACTACCATCACTGTCACCACCATCACCACCACCATCACCATCATTACCATCACCACCATCATCACCACCATCACCATCATCACTGTCACTTCCTTCACCATCACTACCATCACTGTTACCACCACCACCATCACCACCACCACCATCACCACCACCATTACTATCACCACCATCACTGTCACCTCCTTCACCATCACTACCATCACTGTCACCACCACCA
>PVKN010004322.1:7017-21690 GCA_004027915.1 Capromys pilorides
TTTTATTTATTTATTTGTTTGCTTGTTGTGTTTGTTTGTTTCTTTATTTATTCATTTTGTGGCTGGCTCAGCCTGCCCTGGTGGTGGCGCTGGCGCAGCATGTGGTGCCGGGGATCGAACTGCAGTCCCCGCAGTTGCCTGAGCCCTCCTAAGCAGGCGCTTTAGACCACTGAACCATCTCGCCGGCCCCCACTCATAGTTTTATCTTTGCTTGGGTCTTTATTCATTTGGGGATCAGGGTGCTACTGGCTTCCACAAATGAGTCTGGGAGCACTGGATAAATTTATTGAATATAACAGATTGCTCAGTTCTGTTTCTAGATCCAGTATACAAGTATGTGTCTTTTTTAAAATTATTATTATTATGGCTGGCTCAGCCTGCCATGGAGGTGGGGCTGGCGCAGCATGTGGTTCTGGGGATCGAACCTCGGTCCCTGAGGTTGCCTAAGCTTGCCTAAGCAAGAGCTTTAGATCGCTGAGCCATCTTGCCGGTGCAGTATGTGTGTTTTAATCAAAGAGTTGAGGCCATTCTCACTGTGAGATATTCCTGCGATGTGTTGGTAATTTACTGTTGCTGACTTTTTTATTGGTTGTGAATTGTGTGTTTTTCCTCTAGGTTGTGCTATTGCTGCTGTTCATCCATTAATCTCAGTAATTTCCCCTATGTTTTGAGCTGTGTCCAATTCATTGTTTCTGCCCAGACATCCTCAAGTTTGCAGAGTTCGGTCTGTAGTTGGCTGGTTCCAAGGCAGCGTGGTGTGACAGATGGCATTGCAGGGGGGAAACAGTCCGTGGCAAAACAGACCAGGCCGTACTTTGCCAGCAGCACCAGCGAGGCACTACGCCCTCATTCTCACTTCGAACTAATCTACATTTTCATTCCATCTATTTCATTCACGGAGTTCTGCTGCCTTTTGTGGCTCTCTTGCTCTGCCTTGGGAGAAGGTGTAGATGTGGCTCGGAGATCATGTGCTTCCTTGCCTTCCCACTATCCTCTCTGTACTTTTGCACATATATATGCTAGATGTGGCCCCTCTTCTCCATCTCCTTTTGGAGGAGGTCGCTGCAGGTTGGAGACTAAAGAATGAGGAGAGGGCTGGCGAGATAGCTCAGCAGTCTAAAACAAAGCACCTGCTTTGGCAACCACAGGGACCCGGGTTGGATCCCTGGCACCACATGCTGCACCAGCCCCACCCCCTGGGCAGGCTGAGCCAGCCATAATATAAATAAAGAAATAAATTTATACTTAATAAATAAATCCCTGTTCAGGGGAATGGGTTGGAGAGAGAGGCAAATAACTGAGAGTTATCCCGTGATATGGAACATTTGACACAATTGATATCCAAATTGGTGGAGCGATTGGCTGTTTCAAGTCCACCTTCAATGGTTGCTAAAATTCAACCTCTGCCTCCTCCCCCAACTAATTCCTTTACTCCTCTATGTGAGCATAAGCAGTCTGTCTCGGCTGTTGAACCTAGAGGTGCAGTGACTCAAGCTTTATTACAAGGAAGGAACCAGGGAGACCAGAGGCTTACAAAGCTCATTGGGAGTTTGTCCTGTTGTGGTTCAGCAACATCCTGCAAATGGGCAATACCCGAATGGTTATGTACAGTGGGATTATCAACTTATAGCTTTTCAGCTTGGCTGCCAGATGGATCTTCTGCAGCAGACTGTCACTGGGCAAAGGAAGTAATAACTATTTTGGTGGGATTTACAACAGAGTTGCAAGTTTTTTCAAGGATGAAGTGCTAGATTCTGTAAGTGATTCTCTGGTGAATTGGATGTCTACAAGTAAAAAGGCAGAGCAGACCATGAGCAGCAGACTCCTGATTGGAGACATGGGTGCTGGTGATGAACGGGCAACAGACAAGAGGGCAGAGGTGGATCAGGGCCATGGGGATCTTCCATGCTAGGTCTCACATGCTCTTTAGCTGTCAAAATTCATAATAGAAGATAAATATTTTGTTTTCTGTGCTCACTGGAGCACAAACATGAATTCATTGGGTATATATAGAAGAATCCACCTGAGCCAATAATGTTTAAATGAAAGAGAATGATATACTTCTGTTCCAAAGAAGGTTGCATAGTTGTGTTTCTGAAATATCTCCTTCACTCATTTTGTAGCACAATTTACTTAGAATTTCTTCACTCAGAAAATTCTATTGAAGTTTGTTTTATTAAGGACCTTTTCAGACTTGTTTTTCTGAAGACATAGATAACAATCATAACTTCACTTAAACCTACAAGCAACCAATCGATAAATAAGAAATCTTAGGTTTGGTTTCATCCAAATTTTGTGTTTAAAAATATTAGCTTAAAAAAGTAAATAAATGAAGCACCAGATAATTCAGTAGTTCTTTTTTTTATTGTGGTAAGATGTGTTTAGTGTAAGAGTTACCATTCAAATCATCTTTACGTATATAGTTCAGTGGCATGAACACATTCTCATAGTTGTACAACTATCATTATTGTCTAGAACTTTTTTATTTTTCTAAACAAAACCTTTACTCATTAACCAAAACCTCCTTATTTTCCCATATTTCATTGAAGGTAATATTGAAGTAAACAAAAGCACATACTCAAAAAAGGCCTCAAGTGTGTACTTATTACACAGCTACTTTCTCTGAGTTCACTGAGAAGAAAAGTTCACACTACTATTGTTTAGACAAGATACCATGTCTGCATCTTGTCCACTGAATGAATAGCTGCTATGAAGACAACAATATGCAACATATTAATTATTGTAACTGCCTTACTAACCTGTTTTGAAAATGTTTCATAGCTATTTAAACTTTTTTTCTCATTAAAATGAATAAAAAAAGATAAAGATGTTCCAAAATAAAAAAAAAAATCTTTGGTAATCTTATCAATGATATTTTTGCAAAGAAATTATAATAATTTTTAGCAAACATGTAAAATCTTACAGTTTAAAATTTACCCTAAAATGAATTTTGGATGAAAATGCAGAGTTACTTCATATGGCTTTATCATGAAACTTTAGTTTGGTACATCTAGATCAATGTGTCTCAACCTCAGTGCCATTGCTGTGAGGGCTGGTTCTGGGCACTACACAATATTCATGGACATCTCTGATATCTACTCACCAGATGCCAGTAGACCACTCATTTACCAAGCATAACAATAAAAACTATCTCCAAATCTTATAAAACATGCCTTTAGGGTCAATAGTTCCCTGGCTGAGAATTAATGATGTGGAAAATACTATTTAAAATCATTTTGTTTTTTTTTTTAAACATACACATAGTATTTTTATTTTAATATGAAAATGTCTGGCTTGTCAAAAAATTGTACAGATACAAATGCAAAAGACCAGAACCTTCCTAGGCAGAAGTATGGGTGTGAGTTTGAGACCAGCCTGGTTTACAAAAGTGAGTTCAAGGCCATCCTCTACTTCATAGCAAGACCCTGTCTCAAAAAGACAAAAAAAGAAAACAAACAAACAAACACCCCAGAACCTTCTTGTACAAATGCAAAAGAGCAGAGCTTTCCTGACTTAATGCACGCCAGGCACTATCACAGCACTGTGTGTGCAGGAGAACCTGCATTTTTTTTTTTGAATATTTAAAATTTTGTTTTGGAGAGTAAAAACAGCAGAAACAAAGATAGAAAAGCCAGAGTACATATAGTACAGAATCTCAAGACAAGAACAAAAATTTAACAATGGTTGTATTACATATCTTCATCATCAAATCTTTTTAGATTAATAGTTATAGGTATGTAAGATTGGTCAAATAATGAAATACTTTCAATAAACCTTAAATTTAAAAAAAAAAAAAATAAATCCCTGTATTAAAAAAAAAGAATGAGGAGAGTCGGTGGCTTGTATGAAGACTTTTAGCGGAACGTTGCCTCCCTGTGGGTATTTTCCAGCTATGTCTGGATTAGTATTCATTCCATCACACACTTTAAGTGACCTCAACTCTGTCCTTATGTTTTCCCAAAACAATTGCTTCTGATTAAAACGGAATGTACGGACTCAACCTTGCAGCAATGTGTTATGACCGGTCTTGCGCACTCCCACAGCTCTTTATCCGGGGCTGTTGGGCAGTGACGTCAGAGAGGTGGAGCGGGGTGAATGGCTGGAGGAGGAGCGCTGGGCGCTAAAGGGGCGTCTGAGTAGGGGAATAGTGGTAGGTGAGAAGGAAAGGTTGGTCTGAGGTCCGACTTTATTGGGGTACTTTTAGTGGAGTTGATGGGTTAGTACTGAGAGTTTGCAAAGAATATTTTGTGGGGACATGGGCATGATACAAAGGAAAGCGGGTTTCCTTTGTGACTGAGGAAAGATACGTGCCAATGAGCTCGGGAAGATAAGGCTCGGGGTGGGAGGATTTAGAAATGAGAGAAGATAGGCCAGCGAGGGAGCTAAATGTGGGCAACTTAAAAGCTCGGAGGAGTTTGCAGGCTTTAAAAAAAGAATAAGGTATATATTGCAGTAAGGGTTTATAAGGGAAACATTTTAATGCAGGATATAACATAGGATTACTTTATAATGTTCACGCAGTTGATCCATGGTCAAGTGCAGAAGTGTGCAAGAGGCGTGCCCATGCACTAGAGACCCAAAGCAACCACTCGAGGGCCTGGAGCCATGACAGTGCCCTGCACCAGCCTGGCTGGAGGCCTGGAGCCCACAGCCATGTCTCACGCAAGTCTGTATCAAGGATCTTCCCTGGTAAGGCCCAAAGGCCAGTAGTAGAAGCTCAAAAGTCTGTACCAGAGAGATGAAGGATCCGTGCTGGAGCCAGGAGGCAACACTCCAAGTAAGGGCCAGTGATCCCAAGAAGAGAACCGCAGCCATCCTCAGTGAAGGCAAGGTCTGAAGCGCCTCTTCCTCTGAGAAGAACAGCCAAGTTCCCACCGGGAATGCCAGCAGGCCCAGCTTCTCCATGCAGGTCCTCGGCGCACCATCTTGTCTTTCAGTTGTGCTTCTAGGCAGTGGGCTGCAGCCCTTGGGGGGCCTTCCACACCCAGAGCCGTGCTGATTCAGTTCAGCTCAGTGATCCAAAGTGACCATTAGTTAATCTATCACAAAGTGGATGCTAATAGTATTTTCTCAGTGATTTGAGGGAAGAAACTAGATGGAGCTGAGATGAGGGACAGAAGGTAGATACCAATTATATCAGAGCCAATGAAAGAACAAATACCCCAAATTAACAACATAATGAACACAGGAAACAGGGTCTTGGAGATAGCTCAGTATAATAAATGCTTGCCTGGCAAGCACAAGGTCCTGAGTTCAATCCCTGGTACTACAAACAAACAAACAAACAAACAAACAAACAAACAAAAAACCCCACAGGAAATGATAAAAGAACATAAGACACTCAGTACGAGATGAATCAAGAAACACAAAAATTCAAACCTATGATGTCCGATGGGAACACAGATTAAAAAGTCCAGTAATATATGATTCCCAAGTAAGTTCTTTGCCAGGGAATCTGAGTCCTCATACTCCAATGATGGCATTGACTCCTCTCCTACAATACTTTTTTTTTTTTTTTTTTTGCTGAACCAGGGATCAAACTCATGACCTTGCACTTGCCAGGCAGGCACTTGTGCCCCTGAGCTATTTCCCGGGCCCCTAAAAGACATTCGTTCATTCATTTATTTATTTATTTTTGCAGAACCAGGATTGAACTCAGGACCCTGTGCTTGCCAGGCAGGCGCTTATTCTACTTAGCTACCTCCCTGACCCTTCTCCTGCAATACTGGTACTAAGTCACATTCAGGACTTCTATTCTGCCAAGCTGTAGGCATCTTGCAGAGCCTGGTCCAGTCTGAGTTCTTGGGATAGGCACCCTTTTTTTGGTTGTTGTTCTGTACTTAGGACAGGGTCTATGGGTCTATAGGGTCTCAATACATAGATCCGACTCATAGTAATTCTCCTATTTTCAGCCTCCCAAGCGCTGGGGTTACAGGTATGTGCCACCACACCCAGTCTCAATCACTGTCTCAGAGTGCCCTGTAGCTGGGGCCAGTAAGGCACACGAGGGATCGAACCTGGCTGCTGTGCTCTGCCTAAGCAGGTGCTTTAGTCCACCAGCCCTTGAGGTAGGGGCTCTTGCCGTCCCTCTCCCAGGGTGTGACGGTGGACTGGGCAGACAGGCTCACTGGCGTGGAATCGTCCACTGAGTCGGGAGTATCCTGATACAATCAGACCAGCTGTGACAGCAACAGGCTATCTGTTACAGTGGCATGTAGGAGGGCTGGGTGAGAAGCAACACGCCCTCAGGCCCTGTGTTGCCTGTTCCTTTAGCCAGCTATTGACTGTGGAAGACTGCTCTCAAAGCCGAGTCCTGCATTTTCCTTGCTGGTTCTGTGTTTTGCTGTTGTTCTGATGCCCTTTTCTGGTTCTCCACGAGCAGAATACTGTTGCTTTCACTTTGCCTTCCGGCTGGTGGCTAGCCAGCGGCTGTTCGTGTGGCCATGCCAGCTCTCCTCTATGGTGTGATCTTTCTTCTGTATCACTCAATCCTGTCCTCTGTCTGTTTTCTAGCAGTTCTTGGCCAACCTCCACTCACTTCAACTCTTCTCCAAGGCATTGGTTGGTTTTTGGACTCAAGACACTTTAACCTGGAGAAACTGAATGTTGGCACCCATCCCTTCCCCATTTCGTGGCCTCTCTTGACCTGGGATGTTGTCTTGTTATCTTGAGGCCGTCACTGTTTATGATCCGCTACCTCTGCCTGGTACTCAGTTTCTGACCCACTGTCCTCAACTTGGGTGAACCCGCTAGCCATGCTTTCTACTGAAATGCCTGTGTTTTTGCTTTCTGCTTACTTTCCTTTCATAAGTTCTAATTCTTGAGGCTGGGGAGATAGCTCCATGGTACAAGTACTTGCTTGGCAAGTGTAAGGTTGTGAGTTTGAACCCTGGTCCCGCAAAAAAAAAAAAAAGTTCTAATTCTTTACAAACCTTTCATATCTTGCATTGTCTTGTTCAATTACCTTATTGTTTCTTCTATAAACACATCTAAAATTGTTTTTGTAAAACAATTTATGTGTTTCATAAAGTGCTCTGAAAACTCATCTTATGACAGATAAACTTTTCATTATTTATTTATGTTATGGCCGGCTCAGCCTGCCCTGGGGGTGGGGCTGGCACATTATGTGGTGCCTGGGATTGAACCGAGGTCCCTGCAGTTGCCTAACTTTGCCTAAGCAGGTGCTTTAGATCGCTGAGCTATTTTGCCAGCCCACATCTTATGAAATTGCTTCTGTTCTTCTTTTTTAAGCTCTTCAAATAGTTTGACCAAATAACTTTTGCATTCTTTGGCTGTAACTTCCTCTACTTTAATGTCAGGGAATTTGTGTTTATTAGGGAAGTGGTTTTTGGAGACATCTTGCTGCTTTGTTTGGCATATTTCTATTGCTTTTGTGCTGCATATTGGGGATCATTTAGGGTAGAGTAAATACAGAGACAAATTGGATACCGACATACCATAGGAACCAATAGGGCTGGGGATATAGCTCAGTGGCACAAGTGCTTGTCTGGCAAGTGCAAGGTCCTGAGTTAGATTCTTTAGTAAAAAAAAAGAGAACCAACAAAAATCTACCACTGCTCCAGCCTTAACAATAGTAAGAGAGATCTATAATAATGACAGAGACAGACGAATCAAATGACAGTAGACAGTGAATACTACATTCAATAACTACCATTACTGATAATAGAAAAAAGTTCAGTGATAACTGCATTTCTTCAATGGAATATCTAAAAATAAAGCTGAATTGTAGTAATAAAAAATGAACAGAAAAAATGAGGTAATGAGGAATGGAAAAGTTAAAGAGATAAAATTTGCAATGATGTGGTGTATTGCCAACTGACAATGAAATTGCAGCGCCCAGCTGAACTGAACCAGCGTGGTGCTGGGGGTGGGACACCCACCCGAGAATTGTTGCTGGCAGCAGAGGAGTCTGTTGGAGGCCCTTTGAAGCTGCTCATTTCCCTGGCATTGCTGTTGGTTCTTTTGGAAGAACTTATCGCACTGGCTTCCCTGAGGAACTTGGTTGTTCTTATTGTCGGAGGAGCCCTGGACCCTTTGGTCACTGGGCGTGGCTACGGTTCACTTTGAGCTCTGGTCCTCACCTTGAGCATTGCTCAGTCTCCTGAAGAAGCTTGCCATGTTGGCTTTCCTGATAGGAGCTCGAATGTTCTCATCAGTGGAGAAGCTTAGGACCTCCCTGTTGTGCAGGGTGGCTGTGGTACCTTTCAGGGGCGCTTTGGTTCTTACCCTGAGCATTGCTTCCTGGCTCCAGTGTGGACCCCTCATCCTACTGGCACAGATCCTTGCTCCCACTGGCACAGACTTTTTAGCTTCCACCACTGACCTTTGGGCCTTCCCAGCCCAAATCCATGAAGCAGGCCTGCAGGAGGCATTGTCATGGGCTGTTGGCTTCCGGTTGGACTTGTGGGGGCATCGTGAGCTCTAGGTCTTCAGCTGGAGATTGCTGTGGGATCCAGGCCCTCAGCTGGATTCTTTGGTCTTTAGTGTGTGGACGGATTTCCTGTATTCCTTTTGTATATGACTCTCTGGATGACTTTTGTAAAATGATCTTATAATTAAGTGTCCTACATTGTGTTATTTCCCTCTGAAAAGCCCCAAACCACAACAAAATTGATAAGGAAATTTAGAAGGCAAAGGAGAGAAAAGTGAGATCCACAACCTCACTGAATAATACCTAAGTAGATAAAGGTAACAGAAAAAAATATGAAGAAGAAAACATGAGGAATTGACTAAACAAAGAACAAAAAGGAAAGGAAAAGGAAAGAAAAGCAAAATCCAACCTCTACAAACTAAAAGACAAAAAGAAAAATGTGTTCAGAAATTCTTCTCTGTTTTGGGGTGAGTGGTTGCTTTCGAGAACCTGTGGAGCTGGATTTCACCGGGTAAGGGAAAGGACAGTAGGCACAAAAAGAGCATCTTTGTTTCCATGTCCATCTTTATTGTTGTTGGACCAGGCCTTGCTAGCAGGTGCTGGGCCACTGAACTGCATCCCCAGCCCCCACCCGCTGTGTCCATCCTTTTGCATATGTATTCTTTGTCCTGTCCCATGTTCCTGTTGGGTGGGCTTAGTCTACAGCAAGCATGGCTCTTGTCCTAGGGCTTTATTCACTACAGGGCTTCTCAATGTCTGCACCCCTCTGTGTACCCCAAGTTGACGCTGTCTTCACGAAGACCCACTGCGTATAGGCTTTTTCTCAGAGGCTCCCCTCTCGCCACTCCCCAGGATTTGGTAACCATCTGTTGTGGCTCGTGTGTAGATGTCTCCCAGAGCCTTGCGTACTCAGAGGTGGGGCTTTTGGAGACGGCCGAATCTAGGCTGTGTGAATGTGGACTACGTGTGTGATACTAGGATTAAGAGTGCGTGTTACCAACTGAGGGCACTGACTGGAATTAGCACAGTTCTGGGTGTGGATGATGGAGGCCCTGCCCTGAGGGTGGTGGAGGCAATCAGCAGGCCTACATGCTGGATGGACTCTAGAGGGAGGGAGGCAGGCAGGGTGCTGCTTCTGTGTGCTGTTTCACTGTCTCCTGCCTGCCACGCCATGAGACATTTCTCCTCTCCGGTGCCGTTCTGCCATGCTGCCGTGCCTTGGAGCCACTCGCCCTCTCAGTCCCCACGTCCTTCCAGGCCCCACCCCACTGTGGGCCACAGCATGGCCCTTCTCCTCCCCTCCAACAGTTTCTCCTCTTGGCTCAGTGCTGAGGAGTGAGGAGTTTTAGGTGGCAGCGAGGCTGCTGTGACAGGTTAGGGATGGAGTCTCAGGGTCCTTCGCAGAGGTCTGACATCTGGTGTGGCCTCTGCCTCTGCACTCTGCCTCTGCCACCTCTGCAGGAAGAGGCCAGCAGTTCAAGCCAGCAGGCGGCTGCTGGACTCATGCAGGCTGGAGAAATCCAGTTCCAGAGTCACAGCCAGAAACCAGCCTGAATTTCAGTGGAACCAAAGCTTCAGGCTTGCTGGGATTATCCGCTACCACCGTTGGCTTTCTGGGGTTAATCAAGTTGGATTTGAGCTCGTTGTACCCATACTGTCTACCAGTGACAGCAGAGACATGTCTTGATGTGAATGTTTTTCTTTTTTTCCTGCCTCTTTCTCTGTCTCTCTCTCTTTTTCTTTTTTCTTTCTGTCTGTCTCTGTCTTTGTCTCTCTGTCTCTCTCTCTCTGTCTGTCTCTGTCTCTCTGTCTCTGTCTCTGTCTCTGTCTCTGTCTCTGTCTCTCTCTCTCTCTCTCTCTTTCTTTTTCATACTGGGAATCAAGCTCAGGACCTCATGCTTGCCAGGCAGGGTACTGTACCACTGAGCTAAAACCCCAGCCCATTTTGTTTTTTCTTTGTTGTTTCTATATGAATGTAAACATGATTTGTTGATGTTCTCTTCTGTTCTTGTATCTTCCCTTTATCTTTCTTTCCTGTCCTGTCTGTTTCCCAAAGTTTGCTTGATCTTCCTTGTCCTGCAACATTGCTTCTAATATCTTCCTCTTATTTTATTTATTTTTTTATTATTTCCCCCTAATCCCTTTTAAATTTTGTCCCCTGGAGTTCAAATAATTTCTGTATTGAGAACTTATTTGCTGCAGACCATTTTCTGGTTCACTTGAGATTTTGCTATATAACTACAAATTTAGTTCATACGGTTTATGGTGGAAAAACAATAGTTACTACAGTTTGTCGTTTTCTAGGCTGAGTTTAATGCTACTGTTATTGTAGATTGTACCACATTATTCAAGGTGATGTAATTGTTCTAGTCAATTGTTCTTTACATACCAAGACTCAGATTGTCTAAGGAGATTAAAAAAAAAAATTCTATAGTTCAGCGTCAAGGGCTGGGCCCTGTAGGCAGCAACTTCTTATCCCCAGTAAGCTGAGGGAGTAGAATTTTGCAACAGACTCAGAACGGAAAACCTTTCTCTCTGTCTCTGTCTCTGTCTCTCTCTATCTCTGTCTCTGTCTCTGTGTCTCTCTGTCTCTCTGTTTCTCTTTGTCTCTGTCTCTCTCTATCTCTCTATCTGTCTCTGTCTCTCTCTCCCCCCTCTCTTTCTTTTTCATACTGGGAATCAAACTCAGGACCTTATGCTTGCCAGGCAGGGTACTCTACCACTGAACCCAAAAACCTGCTATACCTGGAAGACACCTCTGAGAAGTAGTCATCTACCAAGGGCTGTAAATGTTAGCAATAAAACTACACATCATTAGCAATTAACAACCATTAACCCAGGAATTAAAGTAAAAATAATAGAAAATCGCACAACAATTTAAGAAGATGCAAGCCCAGGATTCTAGCTCACGGAAGGCAAACCCAGGGGGCACTGAGGTGGCACAACCTGAACGCTACCCATGGGGACTTTCTGAAGTGGTAACAGCACAAGTAACAGCACAACAGAGCAGTGTGTTGCGTTCTGACAGGCGGGCACCAGCAGCCCATTGTGGTTCACACCAGGAGATGAGGACCAGAGGTGTGGAAATTCTGAAGCTGCAGTGAGAACACCGGCCGGTGGTTTGCTAGTGAGGTTGAACCTGCACTGTGCTACAACACACAGACACCTGGAACAGAAGCGGGTGGGCGGGACTGACGTTTTGTTTCAAGGGGCTCAGGGCAGACACCAGCACTAGAATGGGAGTGGCTTGGTTAAGTCACTGCCAGTGTCGCAGGCTAGAACCATCTAGCCACAGTAGACTGCTAGAGGTTTGAAGCAGACCAGGAGGGAATTCTACTGAGAGGTACATGCTGGGACCACCTAGACTCCACTCCAGTGGCCACCAAAACCAGCCATAGCCTAAATACAAAGGCTGGAAAGGTCCCCTTGGTCTGAAACAGCAGAGCAGCCTTGGCCCAGCGTCATAAGCAGGCAGCAGCCTCGGCCTGCAGGAGGGGTCGGGAGTGTGGAGCACAGAAAGCCGTGCAAGGCCTGGAAGGAGGCACTGGTACCCGGGTCTGAGGGCAGCCCCTGCTTTCCCTACGTGATGGCCCTCAGCGCCTGGGAGAGCACCAGCAGGGCCATCATCATTCCAGTAGGGATGGTTCAATGTATGCAGCTGGCTGAAATATGAAGATTGGAATCCAAAAATGTTTCAGAATGTATGAGAAGAAAAGATAAAAGCATAGGAAAAAGAAGACAAAGGACAATAGTATTTGCCGTATCATTTTCCTACTTTAATATTTCTACAACTGGACAGAAGATAATAAAGAAAGAGGTACTCAGATAACTGTATAGTGTGACTAGAGCTAGCAGATTATATATGCATGTGATTTCATACATATGCATACATACGTAAGTCTGTTCAGCAACATCAGAATACATATTCTTCAGTGTTACCCAGGTCACAAATAAATACACACAGAGCGTAACTTAATCTTAATACTGTTCTACCACAATGAGATTAACCTAACATTTTATTTACTTTTTGTCTTTTTGAGACAGGGTCTTGCTATGCAGTTCAGGCTGGTCTTGAGCTCACTTTTTTTTTTTTTTAAATTTATTTTATTTTCTTAAACCTCATTTATTTGTTTGTGTTACGGCCGGCTCAACCTGCCCTGGGGGTGGGGCTGGCGCAGCATGTGGTGCCTGGGATTGAGCAGAGGTCCCTGCGGTGGCCTAAACTTTCCGATGCAGGAGCTTTAGGCTGCTGAGCCATCCCTCCAGCCCTTGAGCTCACTTTTGTAGCCCAGGCTGGTCTTGAACTCACATCAGTCCTCCTGTCTTAGCCTCCCAAGTGCTGGGATTACAGATGCATGCTACCACGCCCAGCTAAAAACTTATAACAGAAGTAAGAAACTTAAAAAGTACTTGTAAATAAGATCATATGTCTTTTCTTTGTTTGTTTTGTTTCACTTTTTATTTTAGTTTTACTTTTGGCTGTGGAATGTTGAATCCAGGCTCTTGTGCATGCTAGGCAGGAATTCTTCCTGGACTTCCATCACTAACCATGGTGCCATGCTTTTAAACAATGAGCATACTCAACAATGCATTGGAAGTGACTGAAAGAGAGACTAGATAAATGAAAATTAAAACTCAACACTAAACCTATGGGGTATAGTAAAAACAATGCTCAAAACGAAATTTATAGTTGTAGTTGCTACTACCGAGAAGAAAAACAAAACCCAAACAACAAATCAACTCAAAGAATGATTATTAATCATGGCACACAGATTTGAGTGGATTAAATAATTGTCACAAAGAGGTCATAGCTGAGTCTGTCTGTAGATAAGTCACATGTAATTGAACAAGCAGTGGAGGAAGACACACCCTGGATGTGGGTGTATTAACCAACAGGCTTGTTGTCTAGAAGGAGGGAACGGCAAAGAAGAAGGAAGTTAGAAATGTTCGGATAGTTCCATGCAGTGTGGGGGTGTTTTTTGAGACAATGTCTCACTATGTACTTCAGGCTGGCCTAGAACTCACTATGTCTCTTGGGTCGGTCTTGAACTTGAAATGATCTTCCTGTTACTTCCTTCCAGGTCCTGGGATTACATGTGTATAGCCCAATGCCTGGCTTAAAGGTATTTTTTTTTTATTATATGGGTTGAACTCAGGCCCTTGCACTTGCCAGACAAGTGTTTATTCTACTGAGCTATTTCCCCAGCCCCATTTTTTTTTTTTATTATATTAACTGTAAACATCGTGCTCCAGTTTCTTTAGCTTTCCAGCATAGACTAAAACCAGGCCTTATCAGGTGGTTTCTATGTCCTTTGCCTTAGCCTTATGCTTCATCCTTGATTCCTCTTGTTGTTTACAACTTCTTCAGTGGAGCGGCTACTGTATCCTCCATGTTTCCGGAGTGCACAGTCGCTGTGGACTTCCTGCCTCTGAACATAAGCCAAACTAATCCTTTTGTGGAGAGCCACCTTCAATCCCTGGCCTATTCTATGGCTATCGATTCCATGTCCTGGCCAGGGCCACGGGTCTACTCTATTTTGCTTCATCTCTGCTTTGCTTCATCTCAGCACGGGGGAGCAGATGCACTGATGACGGGTTAATCCAACACCGAGGCAGAGAGCATCAGCCCAGAGTGTTGGCGTTTCCAGGATAGAAGAGCGGGCTGGGTTGGCACCACTGGCTCCCAGAAAAGCTCCTGGCTGTCTTAGACTGCCAAAAGCAGCATGGTGTTCAACTCCAGAGTGGCTCAGTTTGCATGGCAGGCTGTCGCTGGAGAAGAGATCTCAAGGAGCATTTGACATACATGAAAACCTTACATGGCTTCATCAGGCGCCATTTGAGGAAGGGATAAATGGTTTAAGACTGGACCACAGAACAACTACAGATTAACATCACTTCATGTTAACAATGCTGGCCCCCTAGGGACACTTTGAACGTGTCTCTGTACATGACAGAAAATTCCTCTTAATTTGCACGAGATTTTCTTTTCATTGTGAGAGATTGGGCTAGTGTGCTATAAAGCTTTTTGCAGCCATCCATGTGTTCGATTATGTTGATTGAATTTTTACATTTTAAGCTCCTTTAGCCTTTCTAACCAAACCAAACCAAACCAGACCAAATCAGACGAAACCAGAATAGACCAGACCAAACCTGACCAAACCGAACCAAACCAAGCCAAGCCAAGCCAAGCCAAACAAAACCAAACCAAACAAATAAAAACCTCAAACATCCTACTGTGACAATGATATATTGTGTTTTTTATATACACTAAGTCCCTGGCT
>PVKN010004322.1:21790-34127 GCA_004027915.1 Capromys pilorides
TGATCCTCTTGCCTCAGCCCCCAAGTTGCTAGAGATTGACTACTTTCTATGAAGTCACATGTGAGTTGATGGGAGATGCTGTTCCTGTGTCTCCCTCATTCTGTGGGTTTCTTGTCCAAGTTTGACATGAAGATTTGTCCTGACCTGATAAAATGTGGAGCACTGCATTTTCTCTTTGTCTAGCTGCCAGAAAAAACCTAGAAGCTTTCAGTTATGTCTGAAATGTGGGTGGACATGTGGGTGAGAAGGTTCTAGCAGGCTTTCTTTTCTTTTTTTGTCTTTTTGAGACAGGGTCTCGCTGTGCAGTCCAGACTGGCCTTGAGCTTACTTTTGTAGCCCAGGCTGGTCTCAAACTCACACTGATCCTCCTGTCTCAGCCTCTCAAGTGCTGGGACTACAGGCGTGTGCCACCACACCTGGCTTCCAGCAGAATTTCTGAACTAGAACTTGCACTGGGAAATTGTAGTCAGTGAGTTTAATGTACATGAAAGGACTCAGATTTTCTAATTCTATTTATCTCCATGTAGTACATAGTGTACTAGGCGATCCTGTATATCTTTTAATATATTGGAAAAATGGTTCATAATTTTCAGTTATTTCTTTGAAACCATTAGTAATCTGTTATACTATCTGTGATTTCTTAATGTTGAAGTAGGTGCCAACCCCCCATGAAGAGCTAATCTTTATCTTTAGCTTCACTTAGAGTAGTTTCACATTATTTTTCTAAGAGTTTTTATATCATAGCTGGGTTTATTGAGTTTCAGAGTGTTTTCTGATAAATTGATCTATGGTTCTTAATTTTTTCATTTCCTACCGGTGCTGCGTCTTGCTGTCATTAACATTACCAATCGTTTCACACGTCCTCTCCCATGGATTCATTTCTGTTTCACTCAGTGATTGTGGAAGAACCTCCCATGAGCTCCCTCTGACTGCAGAGTCAGGTGCGCCTCAGAAGGTCCCAGAATCTTTGCAGTCTCTGCTAGGTGTCCCTGCTTCCTGGGCGAGTGGCTGCCAGGGCAGCATACACACTGCGCTCCGCTGGGAGGGCCCCGTCCTGGGAAGAAGGAGGTGCAGCTGTCCCCTGTCTAAGAGTCCTGTGGCAGAGCTGGGCATAGGTCACGTCCTGGGGACCCTCGTGTGCAGCAGCCTGCAGGGGAGAGTGGAGAGGGGAGGCTCGAGCTTGGCACAGGGGAAGCCTGGGGCCTCAGGGGCGCAGGACCCACCTGAGCATCCATCGGCCTCCTGGGTGCTGAGTGCTTCACCTGGGCGTATGTTGCTCCCTGGGGGTCCTCATCAGGAGGCCCCTGCAGCAGGGAGGCAGTGACAGAGATGGGGTTCCATGCTGGTCTCCCCCACCCAGTTTCCCATATTGATGGGCAAGGGGACCCTTTAGAAATTAAGCCACACTCTTGTCTCTTCCTCATGGACCTTCATGAGCTTCCTAAGGCCTTAGAAATTCCAGCTGCTTCCTTCCTGCAGCACTGCCCTCGCATTCTGACACTTGGATTCTGCTCCTGGGGCTGAAGCCACACAGCCGATCTCCCTGCAGGAGCTGTCCCTGCCTCAGGGCCTTCGCACTGCCCTGTGCCGCACCTGCAGTGCTGTGCCTTAGAGGTCCACGTGGCCCTCTCCATGCAGGCTGCTGCTCAGCGCTGCCCTCCCAGAGTCCTCCCTGCAACTCTCCCTGGCCCTCCTGCCCCTCCACCTTTTCCTTTTCTTTCTCAGCTCTGTGCCCTCCTGACACTAGGCTCCCACCTGCAGGTGACTCAGGGTGGGTGGGCCTGTGTGCTTGCCGCTGTACCTGCAGCCCCCATGGAGCCAGGTCAGGAGAGAGGACCCCTCTCCCTGAACACTGCATGAATGAATGAGGGGGGCCTCAGGGGTAAGGGGGGGCTCATTCACTCAGGGTCCTTCTGAAACCTTGGAGCAGCCAGACAGAGGCTGAGGGCCAGAAAGAGGACAGAGGCAGGGAACTTGAGGTCACAGGACTCCAGCAGAGGGTGGGGTCACAGCAGGCAGAGGCCTGGGCTTCCTGAAGGGAGGGCTCAGCTGTGAGGTCCCTGAGAGCTGAGTAGTTCAGGACAGAGCAGCGTCCCTAGGCTGAATTGGAAACAGGAAGTCCCTGTGCCCTGGATGGGTTGGGGTCTCACCTGACTGTTTCTCTCTACTCTGTCCTCAGGCTCTGTGTCCTCCACTGTGGCATCTGCAGGGACAGAAGAGGGGTCACATCCTGGGGTCTCCCAGCCCCCCCAGGCCATGCCCTGTCCACCTGTGTGATGTCCCCAGGCCCAGTGTTGGGGTTCAGTCGGACTCAGCCCTGAGCCCCAGCCTCCCCGAGCCCCTGTGATGCTGAGACCTCGGGGCGTCTCCCACCCCGACCCCTCCCTCTCTCACAGAGGTTTTCTTCCTGGGTGGCAGTGGCTGGGCTGGAGCTTGGGAGACAAGTGGGTGTCAGGTGGCCACGAGGGGTGGCAGGCAGCGAGCCTGGGTCCGCGGGCAGGAACGACTTCTTCTTCAGGCCTCTGTCCTGGCGCGCAGGCCCTGCAGCCCCTGCAGAACATGGGAAGTCGGCCTCTCTCTGGGCTGGGAGATGACAGGGTCTCAGCCGGGAGGTCAGAACCACCCAGGCCACAGGTCACGCAGGGCAGGAGGAGGTCTCGGAGCACAGGGACCAAGGAGCTGGTGCAGCCTGAGATGGGGAAGCTCAGAGCACAGCGGAGACGCCTGCAGGCAGGCCGTGGGTTCTGCGCTGGATTCTCCCGCGGTGCTTTCTGCGGAGGGGCAGCTAAGCCTGCTGTCCTCCATCGGACCGCTGTCCTGGGCCAGTGCCTGGGCCCAGCCTGGCCTAGGCCTCCTGAGGCCTGGGTCACCCTCTCCCTACTCACCTGCTTTCCTGCTTTTCCTTTTACGATGGTGTCGGAGGACCAGGAAGAGGACGAGGAGGAGGAGGAGCAGCAAGACCGATGCCACCAAGACCCCGATCAGAATCTTCATGTTCCTTGTCAGTTCTTGGTGCCGAATCCAGTGGGGGAAACACAACAGTGACTTTGTGAGAGGAGCACGCGCTGCTTGGCTGCGTTATTCCTGTGTGCCAGGCTCACACTGGGTGGCTGGACTCCTGGCCCCAACCCTCACCCTTGTGGGATGTGTGACTGCCAAGCCCAGGCAGGGGACAGAGGGAGAGAGAGGCTCAGAGAGGCCATCAGAGCCGCGAACCTCCCAGCGGGAGAGGGGTTTCTGGGGCTGAACCCGGAGGCGCTGCCTTCCGGCCTTGTAAACTGGTGGGGAGCGAGAGCCTGGGCAGTAGGCGGTAGCCCTCCCCTGTCCAGCCCACTGTCACCATCACTGAACAGAGGGACAGGAGTCCTGCAGAGTGGGGCTCTGGAGGCTACCCTGGGAGGCCGCCCCGTTTCAGCTGCTCCTCCTTCCAGGCTGGACCCCAACACCTCCCTCACCTGGGCACCACCCTATGCAGACTGGATTCTGAGCCCTGCGGATCCCAGTTCCCTTCCACCTTCTCTGTGCCTGTACACCAGGGGAGCTGAGATAGGAGCAAGCACTGAAATGGGCTGAACATCTCAAGACCTGGACACAGGACCCTGGGACAGAGCCTCGGATGCTCCTGCTGTGGGGCAGGGTGCTGAGGGCGGGGCATGGGGCCCCAGAGGACTCTGGGAATGGGCGAGCGGAAGGTGAGGGGCTGGGCTGCTCCTGGGGTGACCACATCCGTTCATGCCCCTTCATCTGCCATGTGACCTCACTACAAGCCTCCTGCTGCCCACCAAGGACCCTCTGCCAGTCCAAAGGTGTGGGCATGTGGCTGTGCCTGAGAGGACCCGTCTGGTCTCCCCACCCCATGAGCTGCATCCCACCCTGGTTGATGCTTAACTCTAACCCCAGCCAGAACTGTCCTTGGAGCAGTATCAAAGGGACCCTTGTACTGGAGAGATGGATTCCAGGAGAGCTCACCTGAGACCTTGAGCTCCACAGCGTCACTGGGCTGTGACAACAGATACGGAGAGGAGTTCTGAGAGCCATAGCATCTGTAGATGCCCCTGAGGGCTGAGCTTGCGGCTCCCAGGGAGAATTCTGCCTGGGACCCCTGAGCTCCGGACTCTGATCTCAGGCGCAGGGGGGGATCCGCTGCCCCCTCCTTGAATAGAAGGAAGGTGTCCATCGGGCTCTGTGACTGACACAGCAGGGTCACATCTTCTCCTGAGGATACCGTGGGTCCCGAATGCACAGAGAGAGAAGGTGTGGCAGGGAGCTGCCCTGGAGAGAAGGAGGGTGGTGAAGGGTGGGGCACCTTGGCCTGAGCTGAGGCATTAGCCGGGCCGACTCTGAGAGCCTTCAGTCTCTGCTTGCTCTGACTCTGCCCCTCTGGCCTCCCCTGTCCCTCTGTCTCTCTCCCGCCTTCACCCTGGCTGTCTCCTCCTGAGCTTCCCCAACATGACCCTGTGCAGAGTCTGGGTCTCTGACTGAACCCTGGGCTCCTCACCTGGGATCAGGATGTCCAGGGGCTCGCTGGGGGCCGACCACTCGGAGGAGAGGCTGCGTCTACCATAACATCTGTAGCGGCCCCCTTGGGAGTGGTTCCCAGGGCCCAGGAGAAAGTCAGCTTGAAACAGCCCAGCCTGGGGCTGCCAACCAGGGCGCTGGGAGAGGTCACCTGCCCCCTCCTTGAATAGAGTGAATCTATCATAGCCGAGGTCAGAGCGACACTGGAGGGTCAGGTTGTGTCCAGGGGCAAGGACAAAGCCCCGTTGCGTTAGCAGTAAGGGCTTTGTGGACATCCCTGGAGGGAGAAGAGCCATGAGAGGAGCTGGTGCCTGCCATGCCCCTGTCCTGAGGGTACCACACTTGGGGTCTCAGGTTTAGGAGGTTCTCACCCGTTGTCAGCTTGGGGTTCATCAAGTTCAGGCTCCCTCAATGTTTTTTTTTCTTTTTGAGGCAGGGTCTCGCTATGCAGTTCAGGCTGGCCTTGAGCTCACTTTTGTAGCCCAGGCTGGTCTTGAACTCACACCAATCCTCCTGCCTCAGCCTCCCAAGTGCTGGGATTACAGGTGTGTGCCACCATGCCTGGCCCTCCCTCAATGTGTTTGATGACTGAAAATGTACTGCATTAGCCTGACTTTCTCACCTGAGATTAGGAGCTCCAGGACACTGCTGGGCTCTGACCACACCTGTGTGTTTTTGTTGTCATAGCCATAGCATCTCAATGTCCAGTTGTGGCTGGGAATCACAGGGCCCACAGTGAACAGAGCCTTGAAATTTCTCCTGTTGTCTTGAAAGTCCAGCGTCCAGGAGCGCTTCTCTCCTTCCTCAATCAGAATGAACCTGTCAAATCCTCTCTGTGACTCACACTGGAGGGTGACATTCCCTCCTGAGGTCACCACAGCGTTGGGCACAGCTGAGAGGATGGGCTTGCTGTAGACTCCTAGGAGAGGGGGAGGCAGTACGTGAGATGGACTCGGCCTGCCACACGGTCGCCATGGCTGTGCTGAGAAGGGGACACCCTCGAGAGCAGAACCCAATCTGAGCATAGTGTGGAACCAGGACCCTGAGTATCCTCTTACCTGTCACCACCAGCTCCAGGGCCTCGCTGGACTGTGACCAGCCAGCAGGGCTGTGGTAGTAACAGCGGTACTGCCCTGCATGTTGCTTTGTCACAGATGGGATGGAGAGCTTGGCCCTGTTCGTGGATGCAGCTGAGGTCAGTGTGTTCCAAGGTGTTGGCTGCCCTTCTTTATCCACATAGTACTTCCAGGCCTTCAGGGTTCCCTCACACCAGAGGGTCACAGTCTTTCCCTGGGGGATCACACAGCATGGCTCAGCCCAGAAGGAGGGCTTGTGGAGGGTCCCTGTGGGGAATTAGAACAAGAAGTTTAGGGCTGCTCTGCCCTGCACACTGTGTAGGTCCAACCTGTTGTCGTGCATTCTGACCCATGAGGAGCTGAGGGAACCTGAGGAGCCACTTAGAGGTTCCTCTCCTTCCTGCCATCTAAGGTTCCCTCTCTGTCTCACTGGGTCCCTCTATCTGGGGTATCGCTGCCTCCCTCTCCCTCTGTCCCTGAGCCCAGGATCCCTGGCTCCTCCATCTCCACAGCCTCGGAGCTGTGCCAGGTCCTCAGTCATAAAAGGAAAGGCTGTGCCTCCCTCACCTGGGACCAGAAGCTCCAGGGTGTCACTGGGCTCTGACCACACCTGGGGTTGGCTCCTGACATAGGCATAGCATCTGAAGGTCCATCTGTGGCTGGGAGTCACAGGACCCACATGGAACAGGGCCTGGACCTGACCACTGAGGCCTGGCTGTGAGTCCTGTGTCCAGGGGCGTTTGTCTCCCCCTTCGTGAGTTAGAATGAAGCTGTCAAATCCCTGCTGTGATCCACACTGAAGGGTGACCTGCCCTCCTGAGGTCACCACAGGACTGGGCAGGGCTGAGAGGCTGGGTTTGAGGTAGATTCCTAGGAGAGGAGGAGAAAGTGTGTGAAATGGACTCACACCTCCCACACTGGCCCCAGGGCTGGGCTGTGAGACGGGGACAACTCTGTTAGTAGACCCCTTCCTGAGGGCAGAGTCTGGGGCTGGGACCCTGAGTGTCCTCTCACCTGTCACCACCAGCTCCAGGGCATCACTGGGCTCTGACCAGCCACCAGGGGTGTGATAGTAGCAGCTATATCGCCCTGCATCATGCACTGTCATGGATGGGATGGAGATCTTGGCCAAGTTCCCGAGTATTTCTGATGTCTGTGTCTTCCAGGGATCAAAACCTCCATCTTTATACAGGGCGAACTTCTGGGCCCCCAGAGTCCATGAACACCAGAGGTTCACAGGCTTCCCCAGTGGTGTCACAGATGTTGGCTCAGCCCACAGCCTGGGTTTGTCAAGCTTCCCTGCAGGGAAACCACAGCTGGGTCCCAGGACCTCCCCCACCCCTTAGATCCCATCTCTCAGGCCCAGGAACTGCCAGACCTCTCCACACCAGCCATACCTGCTGTGCTCCATCTCTACCACCTGAGCATGGCCCCTTGTTCCCAGGAAGAGGAGGGATCCGGGACAGTGGAGGGGACACACTTACCTGTCTGCCCTCGGGTCCTGGGGCCCAGACTCAGCCCTAGAAGAGAGTTCCCTATGAGAGGTTCACCCTTTAACCTGAGGAGATCCTCTCTCACCAAAGCCTCCTGGGCCCCTGGTCTCCTGATGGCCAGGATCTGGTTGTGGGGAACGGTCCCTCCCAGACCAGGAGGTCCCCTCCTGTCTTCCCCTCTCACCAAGGCAGAGCAGGGCCATGAGGGTGGGCATCATGGCTTCTCCAGCTGCTGATCATGGGTTCTGTAGAGATGTGACTGCACTGCTCTGCAGACCCCACTGGGAACTGCAGGACTGGATTCTGCCCATCATGAGTTGTCACAGCGCCGCCCCACATGAACGGGAACTGCCCGCCCCATCAGCCAGTCTGCTGTGTGGCCAGGGCTGCGTCTGTGGCAGGCAGATATCTGACGTGGATCTTTCCCTTCCTTTGGAGCCTTCCTGCTTTTTATTCATCTCGCCGATGGCCAGGACACAGCAGTACATAGGCTTCATGACTTCCCAAGCTGGTCCTTTCCAGGGACAGTGCCCAGGGCTGGTCCTTCCTCTCAGAGCCTCCCCACAGGTCTCTTCTCTCCCTAGGCCATCCATCTGTACAGTGCAGTCATCCTCACAATGACCACCCTCATCCTGAAGCTGCTCTGGGAAGATGCAGGTTCCTGCTGCAGGTGGACAAAAGCAGAGATGCGCTCCACCTGCTCTGTGCCGCTCACTGGAGCTGCATCCTGGGAATCAGCATGGGGGAGGGGCAGGGCTACAGGGCAGCAGAGCTGACTCACTTCCTGGCCCAGTGTGGGTTTCCGGTGCTAAACCTTCCCCTTCATGGGCTTCCCTTTTTCCCTAGCAACTGAGTGCACCTGTTTCTCCATGGGAAGAAATTTCAGAGCCTTTCTTGCTTTCTCAAGGCCACTGTACAGGATATGCCTGAGTTTGGGGCTGCCTGATTTCAGTCTAAGGCCTGCTTGTCATTCTCAGTGATGCCTTGAAGTTAGCATCTCTCTGATGAGCCTCAGCTGCCTCATCTTCAGCCTGTGGCCTTTCGTCCTACTGCTACAGATATTACAGGGTCAGTGGTACCTAGATATGGCGAGGCTCAGCCATGGTTAATTTTCACAGCAGGGAAATCCTGAGCTTGGGCCACATGAGGCCCTAGGTGTGAGGCCATGTACATCCAGTACCAGGTACCAAGTGCTCTCAGCACTTAGAAATGGTCTGTGAAGTAGTTTGCATCCTCTAGACCACCATGGTCATGCAAGTAAACGTAACAGTGAAGGTTCTCAAGTGAAGGATTCAAAGAACAAAGCCTAGGGCCCTTGGAGTCTCTAATCAACAAGGGATCATTAAGGAGCTGGTTTCCTCCTCTTTTGGGGGTGGAGGTGCAGTGTGACACGGGGTTGGCAAAGCTAGTATGCACAGGGCATGGCCTGTCAATCACAGCCAGGACACATGCGCAGAAATGTGCCTGAGCCCAGTACCAGGAACTAGTCAGAGTCCTGTCTTCAGTCTTCTGAGAATTCAAGGAACTTTCTGCTAGGATGACCTAGACATGACATCCGCCAGAGGAGTTGGGTATAAAAAATATTGCTGTTACTGTGTTCTGGCTCACGATGCTCTCTCGCATTTGTCCAGTGCTGCCAGTAGTAGAACGTAGTGTGCTACCTGTCCAATTTTTATTTGCTCCCATGTTTCTTGCCTTCATTATGATATTTTAATCATTCATTTATTTATTTTATATAGGGTCTCACTTGGGCTCATAGAGATCCTTCTGCCTCAGCCTCCCAAGTTCTGGGATTATAGACTTACATTTTTCTTTTCTGTTTTAATGGAAATGGGTATTGAACTCAGGCACTTGAGCCTGCCAGACAAGTGCTTATTCTACTGAGCTGTCTTCCCACCTCCTTGTGTGTGATCTATTTTAAGGAAAGTACCACATGCTGCAGAAAAAAAATGTTTACTCTGTTCTAATAGTGTGGAGTACTCTAGATATCGATTGAATCCCTGTATTGAAGTGCGTGGCCTACCTCTGACATTTCTGTATTGATTATTTGTTTAGTTGGTCTATGTCTCTGTCAAAATGTGGTGTTAATATTCATGACTATGACTGTATTAGTATTTCCTTGATCTTTCTCTCTTTGTCTCATTCTTTCTTCTTATTTGACACAGGATTATGCTACGCAGTTTGGACTGGCCTTGAATTTATAATGGAGACCAGGATAGACTTAAACTTGCATCTGTCCTCCTGCCCCAGAGAGCTGGGATTATAGTAATGTAGCACCATATCTGGCTTTTACTTGACCTTTTATGTTCAGCAGTGTCTTAGTTACTCTTCTCTCATTGCTGGGTCAAATACCCGACACTCAAAATGAGGGAAGGAAAGGTTTCTTTAGCTCACAGTAACTGGAGGTTTCAGTCCATATTCAGCTGGCTCCACGACAGAGAGGCACATGGCAGAAAATAACCTTTCAAGGCAGCAGGCAAAGAGCAAGTGTGAAGGGAGAGGTAGCAGCAGCTCAAGCAGCTAACTTCTCTTCCCTCCTTACAATGAAATGCAAATCACCTGCCTCAGGAAAGGTGCAGAACCCACACCTACAATAATCAATCACAAATTCCAGAAGCCACTCCATGACTGCATGAGGCTTTGGGGGGACACCTATACACAAACCATAAGAAGCAGTATTTTCTTTATGACCATAGGTGTCCTAATGCATGGTGCATTAATATCTATGAATGTTATGTCTTCTTATCGGGCTTTTCCCTTAGCTAGTAGTAGGGACCTTTTTCTCTGCTGAAGTTTATATTGCAGTTTACATCTTTAGCTTGAAGCTTGCATTTCCAGAAATTAGAATCATCACTCCTGCTTGCTTTAGGTGTACTGGTATATGAAATAGTGTGTTCTACCCTGGATTTTTAGCCAGGGCTACCTTTTCCTTGATTAGATGAGCTTCTTGAATGCAACAAACTGTTGGATTTTTTTTTTTTTTTGATCTGATCTATTAAATCATCTCTCTTAATTGGGGAGTTTAAGCCACTAACATTGAGAGACATTGCTGCGAGGTCCTGATTAGTTCCTATCATTGCACTCTGTTGGCTTTCCCTTTGTTTTTCTTTTCCAATTGTTGCTGTTTATTTTGGTTGGTGTTTTCATTCCATCTGGGATTTAGCTTTGTTGGTTATGTCATTTCTGTCTAAAATATTGTTGGATATTTCTCATTGATAGTTTGTTTTTCATATATCTCTTGAAGTGGTCTATTTCACAAAATGTCCCAATTTCATCTATACTGAAGGAAGGTTTTGATGAATATGTTAATCCGAGTTGGAAGATGTTTGCTCTTGGAGCATTGCCTCAGTTACTCTTTTTTCGTTGCTAGGACAACTCCATAAGACTCAAAATAAAGGAAGGTAAGGTTTGTTTAGTTCACAGATACTGAAAGTTTCACTTCGTACTCAGCTGGCTCCAAAGGCAGATGGGCACATGGCAGAGAGCAGCAGTTCATGACCGCAACAAAGAGCAAGAGCAAGTTGGTGGAGAAGCGGCAACAATGGCTCCAGAGAGGAAGTTGCATTCAGTCCACCATCCCAGAGTGGGAGTAGTGTTCATGCTAATAATTCCAGTGACACTCACACTCACCATCCCAGTGGGTCATGAGTCAATCTCAAATTCTAGAACGCTGACCCATGACTGCATGAGGCTTTGGGGGGACAACAGACCCAAACCATAACACTCTACCCCTGAACCTCCAAAGATTCATGCACAGTCCTTTATGCAAAAGACATTTTAGTTCATCTCTAAGAGTTACCAAAGTCCCAACAGTTTTAGCATTGCTGAGAAGTCCATGTTGCAAGACTCCTCCAAGATCTAATGAAAACTCTTATTTGAGAGCCCCTGTATGAAAAAAAAGTTAAAAACTTCCAACATTCAGTGACACAAAATGAGCATTACCATTCCAAAAGATATACACAGCAGAATACCAAGCATTGGAACCAACACAAGTCCAAAATTGATCAGGACAAACATTAAATCTTGTAGGTCCTTGTGGAATATCCAAAGCAATTTGTGGCAAATTGTGAGCTCCATGTGATTCTGACCCTCTGACATTTCTGCTGGTTGTAGCTCCCATGGCTTCTCTCTCAGACAAGCTTTGCTTTCTCCTTGCAGTTTCCCTTAGGTGATTCATATTTCTTCCTTTTCCAAACTTGTGGTGTTTCCACTAAATAAGCTTCTGTTGCACAGCTTTACACACTGCCCTCTTGGGGCATAGTGTCTGGCCTCCCAGACCTCCTGAAATCTAGGTGGAAGCCCTCTAAATCTCAGAACTCCTGCATTCTGAAAGCACCTAAAACCAATGTCATGTGGATGATACCAAGGACTGCTGCCAGCTGGAGCAATAGCCAGGCATCCTTCTTTCTTGACTGTAGAGGCTGAGTGCCAGAATCGCTGAGCACTCTGAACCTCATTCTGAAGAATAAATTCTCCATGTCAGCACCATTCTGGAACCTGGTGTGGCTGCTGCTGCTATTCTGAAACACGGGGCTTTGCAGTCTTCCCCTCAAGGCAAAGTCCCTCTCCTTTGCAATTCTGAGGCTGCAAAGGGTGCAGATCTGCGGCCACTTGTGATGTCCTCAGCCCATCCTTTCAATTCTCTTGTTCCTTCTTGGCAATGGAGATCCTCTCAGCTCTATCTTTTCAATCCACAGATTTATTGGAGCCTCTTTCCTGGCCCAACTCATAATATTTTAAATCATCCTGTTGCACTCTTTGATCTTGATTTCAACATAAACCTGACTAAAACACCCCAATGACAATCATGCCGCTTCCTCAATATTTGGATGCTTCAAAGTTTCTTTTGAAAGATTAATTAGTATACCATGCTTAAATTCACTCTCAGGCAAAGTCTCTGGACATGAGCAAAATGCAGACAAGATTCTGTTAAGCCAAAACACAGATCATCTGGAGTTCAACAACCAATGCTGTACTTCTTCCTGGCAGAAACCTCTCCATCCTGCTCTTTACACACAGGCTTTCCATCAGCTTTATGGTCTCCTGAGCTCTCACCAGAATCTTCCAAACAGAACAGTCAAAGATGTTCCAGCTCTTTCAAAGTAGGCAACATCTTCAAACCTTTCCCATCTCTTCCAAGAAGCCATTCCGAAAAGCTTATAATCCACATGGACAGATTTATTCACCCCAGTGACCCCACTTTGCTGGTACCAGATTCTGTCTTAGTGAGTCTTCTCTCATTGCTGGGAC
>PVKN010004323.1:0-33922 GCA_004027915.1 Capromys pilorides
GAGAAGTTGGCTGGTGGTTCCAGTTTGATTCTTTTTTTTTTCTTTGTCTTCAAAGCTACTTGAATGAATCAGAATAACTGTTTTTGCAAATAGTTCTACAAACAGCTTCAAAAATAATGTGAGCTATAGAAGAAATAGGCTATTGTGCTCTTTAATCTTTACATAATTTCTACAGAGAAGTCTAGAGGATAACCTATATAAGTAGAAAATCTCTTCCAGATAACAGTGAAGACATCTTCAGTGCTCAGTGTTTGCAAAGGTGTTAGGATTGTATCATAAAAGCTTATTTTTAGTATTGTAAAGAATGTTCTTTTCGCACTGGGCTAATCTAATAGTAGAATCTAGTGTTTTTCTGCTTTTCATACCAGTCCAGTTTTAACTTCTGTGACATTCTCCATAATCTTTTTTTTTTCAGACACTTACCTTAGGTCAGAGCACCAAACAGTAGCTACAATGCATACTCTTGAGTTGAAACATTCCACTTGGTGTGGAATCCTTGTTTTAGATTGTATTTCAGTGTAGAAGTGCTTGATGTATAAGGCTGGCAAAGAACAGAGTTGTTACTCACAACTTTCACAGCAAATCCTCTGAGTAAATGCTTGGTATTAGAGCTCCTGAAGGTCTAGGAAAATTCTTTATTAGTAGCATATATGATAGTGCATAGTGATTACACTTACTAAGGGGAATTTGTATGTGTACGTAACACATTTTAATTTAGGAGGTTCCCTTCCTTTCCCATCACTCCTGGTTCCTTCCAACTCTTTATTTTCCCTTTCTCATCTGAAAAAAATCTTCCCTACTTTCTATTACTCGTCTTTTGGTCTTTATTTGTATGTTGAGTTTCTCATAAAAGAGAAACCATGCAGTATTTAAGCTTTGGTGTCTCAAAGGTTTATTTCACTTAATGTTATGGTCTCAAGATTTTTAAGCTTTGGTAAAAATTTTTACTACTCTACTGTATAAATGTACATCTTTTTGCATATAGTGTGCCTTTTTGGACCTTTATTATAAATCTCCATGGTTTTGGTAGAACCTTAACAAAATTGAGTTAAAATCTTGGTTATCTTAGTTATTCTCTATGTCATGGCTCAGTTGAACTGACACGTTTGAAACTTGGGACCTAAAACTAAAATCTGTTTCAGTTAAGGACCATTAATTTAGTAGTCACAGGAAATATATAGGAACGAGGCTAGAAATAGACAAATTAGGGGAAAGTCCAACTAGAATAAACTCAGAAAACTGCAAGAAAAGTACACTGTTGGTTTTGATTTCACAAATGGTGTGTTTTCCACTATTTGGGTGACTTTCACATATTAAGGTGATAAGTCAAAGTTTCACTTTTATTCAAATATTAAGACTCTCTTTCTGCTATCCCTATATTGTTGTCAAGCTTTGTGTCTCCAATTCCAGAGGCGTTTATCAACTGCCTTGTGTGGGTAAGCCATTATCCTTAAACATTCTGCTTGGAGAGTGAAGGTACAGTAGTACAGTAGGAAAGGCACTCTGTAGGAATGAGGTATATTTTGTAGATAACAGCCTAAAAGATACCTTGACATGCATTTCTGTTCATTAAAATGGTGGTAGTGAAAAACCCAATGAGTTATGGTAGAAGTTATGAGATGAGGTTATGGTTTAAAATTACTAACTTGTAAGCCTTAGGAATTATTTAATGTTGAATGTTAATACCCAATAACACACAAAGTAACTGCCATAGATTTTTTTGGGGGGAAGGGCAGAGTCTCCATACGTACTTCAGGCTGGCCTTGAATTCACTGTGGACCCTTGAGCTCATGACAGTTCTCCTGCCTACCAAATGCTGGGACTACAGGCCTGTGCCACCATGCCCAGCTTGTACAGTGCAATTGTATTCATTTGGCATTTCCAGTGCCTTATTGTCCTGCATGTAGTAGTTCAGATTTTGTGAAGCAGGCTTACCCTGCAGAACTTACCAAGGTATTCAGTCTTTGAAGTCTTCATAGTGTAAATGATTGTTTTCTGTAAATCAGTGAGAAATGACTTTTTTTTTTTTTAGACAGGGTCTCACTATGCAGTTCAGGTTGGGGCCTGGAACTCACTTTTGTAGCCCAGGCTGGTCTCGAATTCATACTCATCCTCCTGCCTCAGCCTGCCAAGTGCTGGGATTACATGTGTGCGCCACCACACTCACCTGAGAAATGAAATTTTTATAACAGCATTAACAGGAAATAGTACTAATTTGTAGCTCTGGCTTTTATTGATCAATTTTGATTTATTGTCATGAACATTTATTTTAAACCAATTGATTTAGAGACGATGACTTAATTAGTAAGTTTCCCCCATTTGCAATAAGATTCAATGGTCTGGTAGATTGCTAATCATGTTTGATATTTTATTTAATGGTAAAATTGAAGTTACACTTTTTTTTAAAACTGGAAGTACTTGAACTCTTTTTGTATACAGATGTATCAGAGTTGCACTGTTCAGAAGGTTGGGAAAAAAATCTTAAGACATTTTATAATAACCATATATATTCATAAGATGACTGACACACTTTTTGGGTGATTTCTCCCAGAGTATGGTGACTTCTCTTATTAAAGACCTTAAAAAAGAAATACTTTGGTAGATTTAGAGTAACCAGGAAATTTCTTTTAGTTATTGGGAAGTAAACCTGTGTAACAGTAGTTGGGAGAGAGAAGCATGCTGTGGTTGTGAGTTAGCTGCGAGAAAGGTGTAAAATAAAGTTGGAGAGTATCTGCCCCTCCAAACATAGGCTGAAAAACTTAGAGGCAGTTGAAGTTGAGGTGCACAGTTGACACCTTCAGAACCTTGTGGAATTCTCAGACTTCGATGGAAAAACTCTGAGGAAGTGCTCAGGTACTTTAGGTGACTCTGCAAGCCATAAATAACGTCAAGTAGGACTTACTGCTGTGGATTCTATGCATGATCTTAGCCAAAAGGTGAGGAAGCGATGGCATGGATTCTTTTTATACAAGTACTGAATAGTAGAGCTTACTAGTATTTTTTAAAAAATACTTTTAAGGCATTTATTAACACATTCTCTGTCAAGATTTCACATTATTTTAAAATAAAGTCTTTACATTTCTCTACTGAAATTGGCATCTCAGCACATTACAGAAAAATACCTCTGCCCGAAATCATGACCAGCATCTGCATGGTAAGCCCCACAGTCGGCCTCTGTGTTCCACAGATGAACCACCTAGATGTTAATACTGCTCTGCTACAAGATGTTGTACAAGGTAAAAGCTCACTTAAGCATGTGATTTGGAGAGAAGAATTGCAATGTTGCTCTGCTGTTGTGGGCCTCCTTCATCAGGTTATCACAAAGCCTTCATCCATGGCGTAGAGAATGTCTACAATCCTCTGCAATACAGGAATATTTTTCCCTCATTCCCCTGGCAAATCAGTTCAGTGTTCCTTAGCTTTCCAGAGTAGAAATCTTTTCTCCAAGTCTCTGACATTAAGCTTCAGTACATTGACCTGCTGCATCAGTCCAGCGGCCTCTTCATCCCCATTGCCCATACCAGGATTCTTCCACACCATACCTGGGCCAGACTTAGGAGATGAAGTAGTTCTTTGGGTTGAAATGGGTTTGTGGAGCTGCATTGCTTGATCTGGGAGGTGTCTTCGGCTTATTTCACAGCTGGAGCAACAAGAGAACGAGGTGCTGCAGTCTCCTGACCTTGTCTGGCAACTATAGGATTATATTCTTTTTCCATTGTAATTTGCATCAAAAATTTCTTGACCCACTGAACAAAATTGTCCTGAAATTTTCCTTTTACTAATTTATCTACAGGAATTTTTTTTATTGACACCCATCCTTTTAAAACCTACTTGTATTTTGAAGTTCTGGATATACTCATGTTTTAGTTTAGCTTAGAATTTCACTTTCTTCAAGGCAATATAGTCAGTGATGAGCATGTCCATAAACTGACAACAGGCAGGCCCTGAGCACAAGTGTTCAATTTTTATCAGATCCAACTGCAGAGATTCATTGATCCAGGCCAGCATGTCATGTTGTCTTAGATTATTAGTGGTGACAAACGTTGAGTATATGTTCACAGCCATCTTTGGCTCTTAGGAACTGTGTCTACTACCGTTGCCCGGCTCTGGTTCCATCTTTCACTAGTATTTTTTAAAAATTAATTTGGCAAAATTTCTTAGCCCTCCTCACCATTTTCGAAAAAGTGATAGCAACGTTATTGTGCTAGATGATTCTAGAGGGAAGTACGTAACAACAAACAGCCATAGTTGTGCTGAGCTGATAGCAAGACCCAAAAAGTCGTAAGAGTCTTGAGATTGGATTGGACTTCATAAAGCAATGATCTCTGAAGGACATTCCATGAATAGAAAATCCCCGTAGGGCTTTAAACTGCCTTATTTTCACTAAGGAGTTTATTTGAGCTCTTTGATATTTTGATCATGTATTTCTGAAAGGTGCTGGACTAATGTACCTAATTCAGATTTTACTAATACAGAGGTTAACATTCAGTGACATAATACATTCTTTTGTAAGTCAGTAACTCGGTTGCCTGTAAGGACTGGGAATGTATTATTAGGTTACAAGTAAAAGTGAAGTTTGTAATATGTCCTCTTAGGTAATGCCCAGTATTTGGCAGGTGATCATTAAAGTTATTTGGATCAAAAATATTTGTGAAAGTAGTTATTTCTGACCCCTGTGACTTTTTGCCCTGGTGTAAACAACTACCAAACAGGCAGGATTATCTATTTGTAAAATAGGCCATGAATTTGGCACTCATGCAGTTATATCTGTCATCACATTTATCTAAGGTGATAAATTGAAAAAAAATATATATAACCATCCTTTTGAATGATACATCTCAAGATTAGTCATCTGCTAGTGATCTACAGGTTGCATTTTAGTTGTATGACTAGATTAACTTGCCATAGGCTTCTCTCAAGAAATAGAATCTGATGGTTTGAACGGTGTTGTCTTTCTATTCTCTAACAAAACAAAGTTGAAACTGACATTGTTTCTCACCACTGGATGTGTGAATGAAACAGTTGTAAATATTTTTTCCCTTCCTTACTGGGAAGGAAATGATTTCTCAAGTTCCAACTTGGTTTTTTTTCATTGAATTATTAGGATTCTAGTTTTTTTTTTCATTTATGTATTTGGTACAGGATCTCACTATGACAGCTTGGACTCCTAGCAATACTCCTGTTTTCAGCCTCCCCAGCAGTGGATGTACCACCAGCCCTGACTGTCACCTGCCACTGGCTCAGCACGCCCTGGTTTAGGGCTGGCATGGCATGTAGGACCAGAGATCAAACCCTCTGGTCCCTGTGCTTGTCAAAGCAGGTGCTTTAGTCCACTGAGTTATGTCACTGACTCTAGTTGTAGTATTCTTGAAACTGAAGTAGCTACTTGTCTTAAATTTTTGTTTTACAAAGAAAAATGACTTTTTCAAGACAACTTGGCTGGAGGTAGAGTAGCAGATGGGGCTTTTGAGGGTAGTCTTTTAGTCCATTGACTATTTCTTTTTCCCTTGTCCTTAAATGAGTGTGCTTTAATTATTCCTTTTCCCTCTTAAAGTTACTATTTTCAGTAATATAGTTTAGTTTATGTACATAAAGGCTGGGTCAAGTAATTGACAGTGGTGCTAATTTATTGGCAGAATAAATGTAACATTCCATATGTCATCGCTTTTCAGGGTGCTGGAGCCATAATGAACAAACTGATGCAGTTTTTGCATCCTGGGACTTTTAAAGGATCTTTAGGTCACTGGGAAATATGCTAAAATTTTCAAAATCAAGGATTGGGTGACATTCTTTTAAGTTCTGTCTATAGTATTTGTTATTCTTTGCATTCTAAAATATTGATTTTGTTGTTGGGGGTCATACCCAAGGCCCTAAGTGCTACTTACCTATACCTCTCAACACTTTCAGGATAGATTTTATACATTTTCTTCTTAATGATTCAGATAATAAAAAAGATGCCAAGTTAATTGCCAATAGTATAAATGTAAAACAGGTTTCTTTATGTTAATATTACATTAGGATGATAAATTGCCCTTAATTCATTATGCAGATTTGAAGCACCCATAAATTAGGTCACATGTTCTATTAATCATACTATAAATATTGTAAATGAAGATTTCTTCCCCAGAAAAGTACAGAAACTACTATAATTTCCACAATTGCATCATGGTCTAGACATACATAGTACCTGTAAGAACTTGAGGACAGTGTTTTGCATGTGCCATACTGAGGTCTGAGTGGTAGCAGAAGTGAGCACTGATATCATTATCTGAGATAGGTTGTGAACTTCAGTGTAGAAAAGGATTGATTTTGGCTTCATATTGATTACTTCCTGTAGAAGATTTCGTAGTTCTTTTTTATCAAAGTCATAAGCATTTGGAATTCATTGTGTTCTGAGACTCAGGCAATACATCCTCTTGCGTATCTCCATTGCTAGACCATTTCCCCTCTCCAGCCAGCTCTCTCCTGCTAGGCTCAGAAATGAGCAACAGTAGAAGGAAGTGGGTAAAGTTCCTTAAGTTCATGGATGTGGACCATTTTACCTGAGTGGAAGGAAAGCAAAGAAGTAAACTGAAGTTACACATGATCAAAAAAGCAAGCATTTTCTTTCCTTCATGGGCTGCTATGTTCTCCCTGAGTGTCCACAACTTACATGAAATGGACTTAAGAAATGATCACATGAAGTTATTCTATTTGAGGAATGGCACTTTAGATGGAGATAAAGGCTACCTGAGGTTACATATAAATGAAGGTTCTTAAATATTTGGAAAACTAGAATAAATGTTTTGTTCTGGCATTACATAAACGTTTTAGGTATCTTTGAGATAATTGGGAGTGAAAAAATCTTTGCCTTTAAATCTCAAATTACTCCAGAGACGTAATTTGCTCTAACCTTTGAAATCTTGGCTCTAACAGGAGGCCTTGGTAATGTATGTGTCTGTGTGATGCTCTGATCTTTTGAGAGTTCCATACATCAGTATGACCTAGTGTACACTTGTCTTCACTATTGCCTTTGTTCTTGTGAATCATCCTTGAGATAAGAGCAGCTCCACCAGATGTGGCTGACCAACAAACAGGATATGGTTAAACGTGAAAGTATGCTAAGAAAGTTTCCATCTAGTCATTTATACATTCATTTATAAACTCTTTATAGTTTGATAAACATTTTAGGTATGTTGTCTCAAGGGAAGTTTCATCTCATGCTCACCAAATTCCAAGAGTATCCAGAACTATTAAATGCATTGAGTTTCATTATCTTTTAGTTCTGTGAACAGCTGTTTTCTATACTACATCTACTGTGGTTTATGCTCACTAGACCAATGTGTAAACAACTCCTTGCAGAGTATTTTAATATTTCATTATGAGAACAAGTGGAAAGCATTTTTGGTGTTACAAAAGCCCTTAAAGAATATTGTAGGATTAAGAACAATTCCTCACTGCAAATAGTTTTCATTATGTTCTTTATAATGGGCGTGATTACTTAATGACAGCATATTTGAACTGAGGTGATTGAATATACGTATGAACAATAAAAACTGAATAGGCTATGCCTTTTTATGCCTAGAGTAGAGCTGGAAAATTTGTCACCTATAAAAAGAATTTGAAAGATGTACATTTAAAAGTGTATTCTTCATGAAAACAGAATTTGCATAGTACAATATCGTGTGAGCATTTGCTGTTTCCCTTGAAAAATTGCCTTGTGTGGGCAACTTTGTTGAATGGATTTCAACTGCAATCCTGTTAAAATAGTATTTCTTCTCGCTGAGGAAGAGTGACCTGCCTTTAGCTTTATGTACAGAGAACTATTTTTATTGCAGCAAACTGCTCTGGCTTTTGACCTGGTCTTATCCTACTTTTTCTTGGCCCTGATTTGCCCACTTTGATGACTTAAAATACTGCCTCTTTCTTGGTAATTAGATTTAGACCAGAAAAAATTTTGAGCAGCTGTGAATAGTGGGAGACACTATACTAGACCTTTGTGGGGAGATAAGTTTTGTATTTACAGCCCAGCTTGGAGCTAGCCCTGTTACTAACAAAAACACAAGGCAATGTTTGTTTTGTGTTCTAGTGGGAAAGTAAAAGCTCAAACTGAGAAAGTATAAATCTACCTTGTCTTTCATTAGATACAGATAAAACCAGCTACAAAGTTAACAGGAAGAAAACTGTCTTTCTCCCAGAGACATGTTGCAGCCATAATTCTATTCAAGTGACCAGTGCTACCTTATTTACCAAGTAACTTTGTTCTCTATGATTGTGGACTATATATGAGTAAAAGTATTTTATTTTTTTATTAGTAATAATGAAATACTCCACTTTTACATTGCTTTGACACCAAAAAGTAGCCTTGATGTCTTAAGGTAAATGCAACCTGTCTGGTAAAGTGTTTCTTAGATACCATGTTGCTCATCTCACTGCTGTAGCTTCCATGGGTGTAGGACGTAATGGCAATCTGAAGACTGCACCTGATGTCCTTCAGCATCTTTGTTCTGAGCCTACTAAAATAACCCATTGAAGTTTTGCCATTCTCTCAAAGCTTATGTGTTGTATGGTTCCTTTATGTGAGTGGGTTGATAAGCTGGATTTTGTCAAACCACTACGTTTACTCCAGGATGCCTTAGGTTGATTAGGTGAGAAATGCATTCTGTGTGCAAAGTACAGAAGGTCAGAGAAACTAATTTTAAAAGTATTAAATGCTGAAAACGTTAGTGGCTTTGTTAATTTATTTGTCACTGTCTGAAGTTTATTATGGACATGAGGTCAAAGTCATTCTTGATGATTCTTAGTACTAATTATATGTGTATATGATTGCATAATATATATGTATAACATATCCTATATTTTTACACTTTGCCCCACATTTACATGACTCTTTTCTTCGAGAGTAGTATCTGTTTCTGGAAAGTAAAGTCCATGCTTAAAATTTCATATTATTTTTTCATTGCCTGACCAGCACTGGCTAATAGATGTTGAGCAGATACTTTCCATGGTGAATCATAGAGGATTCTGTCTTAGCTATTTCCTTTAGTTTTCCCAAGTTGGAAACCTAACAGATTGTGATATCCTCTTCATCACAATTCCACCTCTGCCTAATAAAGCACAAATTACCCCTGGGCAATGAGGCACTGTATAATTGCAGGTCTTTATAGCTCTATTTGTCTGCTATCATCTAAATGTCAGTGGATAGATATGTTTGTCATAATGCGTGCTAAGTGCAAATAAACCCCTCATCAGTAGTATCATTAGTGATGAAATAGATTCACAGGAAGTAGAGGATGTGATAAACTGTCCGATTACACACTTAGGAAATGCAGAATGTCATTTGCAGTTGAAAATGTACAGAGGTAAATACACAATCCCTCACCCTAACTTCATTTGCTTTTGAAAACGTTGCATGTTTGCATTTGTTCACCCACTTAAATCATGGTGAAAAAAATTATAATTGACAATAGCTCAGGAAAACTGAAGAAGAAATGAATAGATCTGAATGTGGTAGCATAGAAAAACAGCCTTAATCACTAAATGTACCTTCTAGTGACCCCGTACTATTTATATGGAAGATTGGTGAAGTAATCTTCCTCATGATTGCTGGAGGTAGATGTTTGCTAGTCTGTTTCTAGGGATACCTTTCCTTGAAACTTAATATGCAGTGATAACTACTTATCCAGAAGGTCCACAGAAGTAGGAATAGCAATAGCCTTTGGGTAGCCAGAAAGGATTTGATGTGTCTACATACTAAATTCACTTACATTGTCTTCTCACAGTAAATCTCCTCAGTTCATGTTTGCTTGTCTTGTGGAACGTGGTCCTTAAAAACACCGTATTATGTTCTGAGCTGGTTACACATAACTTAACCTATGTTCCTGTCTCCACATCTCCCAGACTTTAATTTGATGAAGCACAAATGCCTCACTGACATGTATACCTGAACTAGTTTGAAGCTCCCCCTAACCCCTGCCACTAAGTGAAGGAACTAGTAGGGAGTGATCCTCAGTGTTCTCAACTAAATCTGTTGTAATTTACTGTTCTGTTTTTGAATCAGGTTTGTAAAATTATAGTCTCAGATCCTTTCAGAGCTCGTGTCTCATGCTACAAGTTGAGCTTAGGCAAGGTTGCTTCAGCAACATGAGGGTAAAGGCAGGACTTTATTTCTTTCCCTTTGTTCTTCACTCCTGTTCCTTTCAAGAAAGAGACTGGGGAGTTGCTGTCCTCTCTTTAATGAACTGTTTTTGGCAATATGATTCTTAACCCTATAAATTCATTACAGCCAGGCAGGGCAACAGTTGGCACATGGAACCAGCCCAGGGTTCTCTGCGTCATGTACTGCTCACTTGGAGATGTGTCAGCCCCACAATACTGCAAACCTTTCTGTCCTACATTTCACGGCCCCAACTCTGAGGCTGGCCAAAAATCAAGTGGAGAATAAGATGCCAATATCTAAAAACCAAGAAATAATCTGTTGATCCAGCCACGAAGACTGGGTGAGGTGATGCAGGTCTGTAATCCCAGCACTGGGCAGGCTGAAAATAGGAGGATCACTAGGAGTCTGAGCTGCATAGTGAGGCCTTGTATGAAACACTTGTTAAAAAAAAAAAAGAAAAAAAAAAGTTACTTTGTTTCACAGTTCAAAGTTTCATTCCATGTGCAGCAGGCTTAAACATAGCAACAGTTTGGCAGACGAACCTGATTAGAGGAAATGCACTCCTGTCATGTTAGCCAGAAAGAGAGAACAGGGTGGGTGATACACTTTTAGGCCACGCTTCCTAGTCTTGCCTCTTTAACCTTTAACAGACTCCACCTCCTGGCAGCTCATTAGTTGCTGAACTTGCCCAGTGGATGAATGATGACAGCACCTCCAAGATTAAACCACCATCCAAAAGCTTTCCCTCTGTGTAGAAGAGAATTCAAGAGACATTTCAAATCTAAGCCATGGTCACACAGAATCGTGAGGCTTCTATGCAGATTTCAGAAGACGACCTGGGAAGCCAGGCAGAAATGCATAACAGGGTCATAGTCTTTTAACAAGTGCCCCGGGAAGATGAGATACAAGCAGTGAAAATGAGGCAACAGATGTGGTGGGGGCCTCAGGATGTTAGAGAAGCTTGGAATGCACATTATCTGCTGAGGAAAGCTGCCTGTCATGACAGTCACCCAGGAGAGGGTGCTATGTGGGCTGCCGGTGCGGTGCAGTGCTGCAGGGTTCAGGCCGCTCACACTTTTAGAGCTCCCCTCCCTCCACAGCCTGCCCTGCACGGCAGACATAGCTAGAGGAGTCAGTATTTGCCCTGATGAGGTTCAGACTTGCTTTGCTCCAATTCTTTTCTATTCCTCAGTTTTAGAATGAGACTGTTTATTCTGTGCTTTTGTAAATTGCAAGTACTTAACTTCCGTTTTGGTTTTTATAGGAAATTTACAGCTAAGAGTGCCTCAGGTGCCAGAGATGGCTTAGGACCTTCCATCAGCACTACCATTGTTAAGACTTGGGCAACTCCTAAAGATGGAGTATACCTTTTGCATAATAAGATGAATATGAACCTTTTGGGAGTTGGGCAGAATGTTGTGGTTTAGATCTAAATTGTCCCCTCACTGTCTACTGTATTAGAAAGGCAGTTAGATCATGGGAGATTATACTGATGCATGAATTAATTCACTGCAAAGTTCATAGCTGAATGTGTTGTTAGGAGGGGAAGCCTGTCAAAGGAATCAGGTCCCTGGGAGTGTGCCCGGGGAGAGCGTATTTCAGATCGCATTTCCCTACCCGCTTCTGGTTGCCATGGCATGAGCATCCTTCGCTATGTCACATCACCCTGCTGAGTGGGCTTGCAGCCAGCCAGCCATGGAGTGAACCTTCTGAATCTGTGGGCCAAGATAAATCTTCTCTTGAGTTGTTGATACCAGGTATTTTAGCCCCGTGACAGGAAAGCTGGCTGGTATAGTTGCCGTGTGCCAGGCAGTGTTATAAATACTTCCCATTTAACTCTAGTGATCATCTCATGAGTAGTACATTATAGTTTCCATTGATGGGGAAGAAAGTTAAACCTCAACAAAATGAAAAGCTTGACCAGTGTTTCATACTTTATTGTTTAGATCCTTTTGGATGTTGGAATTGATTAGTTAGTGAGAATTTCATCTCAGCACAATATCCTGCAGGTAGGCAGCTCCAGGATTAAGTTAGTGGCCCAGCAGTGCCATGAGGGACTTATTTTTCCCCATCTTCCTGAGGGTACCTCTGCCCTGGTGTTATATTCAGACAGCAGAGGCATCTCTTCCTGAGCGGACTTTTGTAAGAGGAAGCTTTTCTACAAGGCTGCCAGATGAATTCCCATTTTTCAGTGATCAGAAATGCATATGTCCTTCCCAGGGTGTGTGCACTTCAAGGACTGGCTTAGGTGAGAATCCAAGAAAAATCAGGTAACCTATTAGAACAAAACTGATTGTGTTTGGAAGAAGTCACAGACATAGGTTTCACAGCTGGCTACACAACCAAAAATGTCTGCTGTGAACAGGAACAGTCTATCATAGCAAAGCCTGGGCTAATGTAGCTTTTTCCTCATGTTCACACTTACGTAGGAGTTGATTGTGACTATTATAAGGGATGTGGTTGGAACAAAGCCCAGCTTTCTTTTTAAAATTTACACCTACATTTTGTTTAGATAAGTATTAAACTTTGTTCACTCACCCTGACGTTAATTAAGTAGCATGTGGAGCAAGTGAGCTCTTGAACAGTGGTTTTTATTTTATTGCATTTTAGTTTTTAAATCTTTATTTGGTACAAGTCTTAACCACATGGCTCAAACTCATAGTGATTGTCCTTGTCTCAGCCTCCCCGGTGCTGGGATTATAGGTATGCGCCACCACACTTGGTTTCAGTGGGTAGCACAATGGGCAGCAGCATGTGGTACCAGGAATTGAACTCTAGTCATTTTGCTTGCCAGGCAGGTGCTTAGACCATTGAGCTATCTTCCCAGCCTGAACAGTGTTACTTCTAAGCAACAGAACAACAAACACTTATAACTTCATTCCTTCTACCTACATTTGTGTAGTGGTTGATACATTGTGTCAACTTGAGAAGTTTATAAGTTTAGTTAAGTGACTCAGTCTACACCCACCTCTCCCAGCCCCAGGATACCTTGTTTATAATAGAAGGAGGGAAGAAAGGCTTGCTAGGAGATGTAGCTGCTACCCTTCCTTTTGCTCTGCTATTTTCTGCTGTGAACTGCTGTGTGCCACTCTGCCTGGGAGCCAGCTGAGTATAGACTGAATCCTCCTCTAACTGTAAGCTAAATAAACCTTTGCTTCCTTAATTTTGGGTGTTGCATATTTTGTCTCAGCAACAAGTAAAAAGTAACTGAGACAGAATTTGGTACCTAGGGGGCCAGCAAGAGAGCTTAGCAGTCTAAAATGCCTATTTAGGCAAGCTTAGGCAGGTGCAGGGGACCTCGATTAAGTCCCTGGCACCACATGCTTCAGCTCTGCCCTCAGGGCAGGCTGAGCCTCTCCCCCCTCCCCCCCACTCCACCCCCCAAAAAAGAATTTGATATTGAGAATGGGGTTTTTGCTGTGATTATACCTGACAATGCTAGTCTTTTTTTATGTAGTGTCCCTTCTTTTCCTTTTGCTGAGCAGTGGCGACTAATGAGGAGGAGGCTCTTGAACTTCAGTCTCAGGGATATAGATTTTCATTTTCCTTAGGGAATGTAGCATTATTGAAAGTACTAGCCAGGACTGGGGATATAGCTCAGTGGTGGAGCTGAGTTTAAGCTTGGACAAACAAGCCAAACTAGGATTAGGAAGATTAATTTGTTACAAATGGGGGGGTGAGATTGACTGATAGAAAAATTAGAGGTGTTTACTTTTGCAGGAGGCATGACTTTTTGTCAACCAAATCTGTTATATAAGAAATACCCATTTATTTTTCTTTGGGCTGTGTTTCAAATTCCAGTTCATTGGTATTCTACCAGATTTATTTTCAACCATTACTTGATATTCCTGCCTTCCCCAGGTTGTCATTACATCAGCAAAGATTACTAGGTACCAGAGAGATGTGGGAGGACCCCAGATCTCCAGCCCCTGCTAGTGCCACTCAGCTAGGAGGCCTTGGGCTTATGCTCAGGGCCTGGCAGGCTTTGCCACACAGGTCACCCTAGAGCCACCACACAACTTTCTCTTCCCCTTTCCTTGGAAATGGTATGACTTCCTCAAGGTGCTATTTTGGTTTGGTTGAGTGACTCATTTCTGTCACCTTTATTGCATTTATGACCTCTTTTTAAACTTTGAATTGAGCAATATTATAGATCTTATGTGTAGAATTTCATGTGTTTTGATAAATAGAATATTCTTATATGCACACTCCCATCAAGACCTAGAACATTACTATTGTTCTGGAAAGTTCACTTGTACCTACTTTCAGTCAGTTCTATACCCCCAAAGCATTAGTTAGGTATATCCCTAATGCATTGTTTCCGTCTTCCAGGATTCTGTAAAAGTGGGTTCAGTCAGTACATGCTATTTCATGTCCTTCCTTTATTCAGCATTATTAGATTGGTCCATATTGTTATATAAATCAACAATTCATTCCATTTAATTGATTTTATGTTATGAATAGTGTTCCACTTCTCTCAGCTTTAAGTTTCTTTCTCTTCCCCCTCTTTTCTCCAAAGGTAGCCTTTCTCTCCTTTGGTTGCCTGCAGAGGCACTAAGTGTGCTTTTTTTTCGCGGGGGGGGGGGGGGGGAGCCTATGGGGAGCCTTTTCTGAAGCCTGTGATGCAATCAACTCCCTTCGTGGAACAGAGTGGGAAAAAACACCATGAGAACATGCAGCGCATAGATCAGCAAGTTAAACTGCTGCCTGTTCATCCAGAGAGAGCCCAGGCGGCCCAGATTACAATGCAGCATGTCATGGGGAGGTGTTGAGAAAGCTAACGCTTTCTGTCAGATTGCACCTGGCAGACGCAAGAAGAGGACGGTGCTGCTCTGTGTGGGTAGTGATGGAGGTGACCGGGGTGGAATAAGTAGAATGTTGGTGTCAAGAGCTGCAGTGGGAGAAGCAGCAGGTCTAGGAAGGCAAGTAGTCAGCCTGCTGATCTGAGGGATGGGGAGATAACAGTGGAAGCGACCATTCAATAGTGTTTCTAGGATTGCAAGTTAGGATCTAGCGTGTACTGGTTCCTTTTTCTTGTTGCGGAGGTAAAATAATGACACCCAAAGTCAGAGGAGGAAAGGTCTATCTAGCTCCCAGTTTGAAGAGGTTTAGTTCATAGTCGGCTGGGTCCACAGCAGGGTGGCATGGCAGAGGGCATTGTAGAGGAGAAACAGGTAGTGGCAGGCAGAATGCAGAGTACAGAATGCCAGCAAGTGACAAGTGACAAGCAGCAGCTCTCTTTCTGTCTTTATATCCTATCCAGGTAGGTAGATGCTCTCAGGGAAGGTAGCTTTCACATCAAGGGTGGGGCAGCCACACCCTAGTATCACACTCAGCATCACATCCTTCATCCCGGTAACCCCAGATGGAGCTCTTCCAAGAGCCCCACCTATGACCACATGAGGCTTTTGGGGGACACCTAGGCACTAGCGGTGGCAAGGGCTATGCACAGAGATGAAGGCTGAAATCTTGGGGTAGGAAAGAAAGGCAAAGAAGGGAAACCAGCCAAGGACAAGGCTTTCGAGAATGCCCCACAGGGGCCCAACGACAGTGAAAGTGAAAGGAGGTCCCCCCTCCACGAGGGGACTCTGAGGGAATAGGCTGAGGGAAGAAGAGGTGTCAGTGGCTGCAGGGTGCTCACAAAGATGAAGGCTGAGGAGACAGTGTGCACCCCAGATCCCTGGTGGCTCACAGGGAAATGGGATTTGCTTTTTTTTTTTTTTTTCTTTGTATTTTAGGGAAGGGTATACAGGGTGTTCAGGGTCTCACTACTAGATCAGATTTGTAGTGATCCGCCTGTTTACAGCCTCCTAAGAGCTGGGATTACAGGTGTGTACCACCACGCTGAGTCTCAATTGCTGTATCAGTGTGCCCCAGAGGTGGGCCAAGCAAGAAGGCCCCCGGGATCAAACTTCCTGGCCCTGCACCTGCTTGCAGGTGCTTTAATTGGCTGAGCTATTTGGCCAGCCTGGGAAATGGGACTTGGAGCAGACTGCAAGGTGCTGCGAAGTAAGAAAGGGAGATGGGACAGCGCTGAGGAAGAAGGCCTTTCCAAGACGAGTGTGTGTGTGAGGCAGAGAAGCTCTGTGGCTGTACGGTGGAAGGCCCTACTGCAGATTGGGCACTCCTGCTTTGCTGTCCTGGGAAGCCCTGAGCACACCTGTGGGTGGAGGCCATGGGTTCTGATGCAAGGTCCTAGCACAGACAAGAGAAGGTGGGACAGAACTCAGGTGAGGAGCAGGGTAGCTCTGGAAAGAAGTGAAGGATCATTCCTTTCCTGGGGTCAAATCCAGCTCCCCATGCAAACTAAGCATGTACTTTATCACTAACCCACATTCCCCAGCTGGATTTGCTTATTTACTTAATGCTATTTTTTTTTCTTGGAATGTATGGAGGTTTTTATTTTCATTTTGAGACAAGTTTTCACTGTGAGTTTAGACTTACTTTGTAGCCCAAGCTGACCTCAGACTTGCAGCCGTCCTCCTGCCTCAGCCTCCTGAGTGCTGGGGTTACAGCCATGTGCTAGCACACCTGGCTTATATGAGGCTTTCAAAAATAGACCAATAAGTTAAATATCTTAATATATATTATAACATATATGTATAAAATTTTATTTTATTTTTTTTCCTAGCTGCTCCAGGGTGCATAGTACAGATAACTCCCCCACCCCAAGAGTCAGTCTGTAACCAGTCTATTGTTTTTGTGGAAAATGGCAGCAAGCCCCAGGTTAAGAACCAAACTATGATGTGTTAATAAGAGACACTGGGCACATGTCCTTTGATCAGATTAATCAGGGACTGAGCTGGGTATTAACAATTGAGACTATCATTGGCTGGGTTGTTTGGCAAGGCAGAGCTGGGAAATGCCAGGCTTTGAATTCAGCAGCGCTTCTTGTTTGCATTTATTTTCAGAATTATATCTCTAGCATAAAAGGGGCTCCCAGCAGATCAAATCGGCTTCTCAATTACCATGACGCTTGTGAGCATATGGTTCACGCAAGCTGGCGAGAGCCTCTGCGCCTCGAGTGCACTCCCGCTGGGAAGTAGGGATGCTCGAGGCTTCTTTTTCTAACCTGTCCTCCAGAATCCTGATTGTGTTCTGGAAGGTTTGAAGTTGCTTGCAGAAGTCTGACTGCCTGTAAGGTCGTGCTGCAGTCCTTGAAGTGCTGGCAACTGTTCTTCCTGTCTGCCGTGCAGCAGTTCCAAGTGGACACTGAATGAAACATACACATGAGTCTGTCGCCCTCCAGGTAGAAAGCAGTGACCCTTGGGGCACTGCCTCTTTTTTCAATACTTCAGGTTTTATCACTGATGCCTTTAGGCACTCAGCACCTCCCTTGCATACCCCTGTGGCGCTGAGGAATTTCTGTTGCTTCTTCCCTTCCCGCAGTCTTTTAGTGAGTGTGGTCAGCATACAGAGCGTTTGGAGTCTCTTCTTTCACAGAGATCTCTGCACTCAAGGGCACTGCTTTTCTGTAAGTTTCTGAATCAGCTCCTTGGCTTCTCTCAGTGAGATGAGCAGAGATAGAGGAGGCTTCAGTGCCTCCTTCCAGCTTTAGTCTCCATCCGTCCCTCTGACCCTATCCTGGTCTTCCATGGTATCAAAACGGCCTCTGCCTGAGCTTGGACAGGCTCAGTGGACAGCCTGGCGGGGGGTGCTCCAGGTCTCCGGGAACTCATTCTCTGTGACAGATGGTGGCAAATTAAACTGGCGGTTGAAAAAGCCAGAGTATTTCCAGGGCCTCTGCTAGAGGAGTCACTGCAGAGGGCTGTGACTGGGAGGATGGATAGCTGGAAAGTGGCCCATGGCCTCTGTGTGCACTATCCCTGGGTCGGCATGCGGTTCCTGCACACCCTCGGAGGAGGAGCTATTCTGAACCCTGGTGACACGTACAAAAAATTATTTCTTGTTCTCTGGTAAAACTGACGACACACTGAGGGAAGCAGGGGCAGTTTAGGGTGGAGCAGGAGGGGAAGCAAAGGCCTAAGACAGTGGACCCAAGTGTAGCAGTGTGTGTTAACTAGAGAGCTTTGAATGACATGATGAAGGGGGAAACTTCATGCTGAGTCCCAGGACGCAGCATACTTTGGGTGATTCTGTCCACAAAAGATAAGGAAACTGCGGCCCTTCCTGGCAAGGGGAAGATCAAGGTCACTCGGATACTTGGTAGCCAGTGAACCCTGGCAGAAATAACATTACCAATAATGAGGATGATCAACCACTCTTCTGAGTGCTTTGTAGTATTAACTAATAACTCATCTAAGTTTCACAGCATGTTGTTATCTTCAGCTCCAACTGACAGATGGAAAAACTGAAGCACAAGGTAAGCACGTGGTCCCCAGTAATAGCCACAAAATGCTGGAGCTGAGGGTCACACAAGCTGCTGTCCACTTGATCTGCCTTCTTAATAGATTTTTGCTTTCAATTAAAGCTCCTCTTTTTCCCAGAATTTCTTTTATCTTCCTGGTATCTTAATAACCCATTTCTCAGTTCATAGGAATGGATTAGCCAAGAGGTAGCCTACTTGCCAAAAAAATAAAAAAGACAAAAAGTCACTATGCATTTGGAAAGAAAATGCAGAAGGTTGAGCCCAGGAGTGGGGGTGGAGGCCAAGGAGGTGGAACCACGCTTTGTGGCAAAGACTCCGCCCACTGTGGAACCCCACGGCCATTGGTTCCCCATATCTTCCCTCCTCACTTTTCCTGTAAGAGTCCTTACATACCCCACAAGGGAGGACAGATTTCAGCCAGAGGCCGTCTATCTCCTTCAGTGCTAGTTTTGAATAAACCTTTTTCTTTTCCAGCAAAATTAATGAAAATTAATGTCTCCTGTCAAGTTTCTGGGGGAGCAGTGAGGAGCATGGACCCGAGATCTGGAAACATTCTGGATTAAAGTGCTCTGTCCTGCATCCCTGCGCTACACTGCCTTGGGCCTTCGACTCCTTGTCAGGCTGAGGCAGGAGGAGTGTTTCGAGTTTAAGACCAGCCTGAACTACAAAGTGAGCTCCCGTGCTGCTTGTCCTTTGCATGCAGGGACTGGGGAAATGCTGTTCTGAATGAGAGAGGGACAGGAAATTTAAAGGGGTTTGGTGTGGTGTCAGTAGCCAGGGTGGATCAGACAAGAATTGAAGAAAAGAGATTGGCAGGAGATCATCTAAGTCATGCTATAATGAACATCCATGCTGCCACAGGAACGGAGAAGACTGCCCTGGGCCCAAGTGCTCAGCTGGCACTCATTTACGGCACATGAGAATGAGTCTGAAGGCTGCACCCCCAGGTGGGTGACCAGGCCCAGGCAGGACCACGCCAAGCAGGAAAGCAGTCTTTGCATGAGAAGTGAAGAGACAATCCTCAGACACACATGTGATTTTGAGGGGCAAGAATTATGCCTGGGAAGGAAGCGAGCAGACAGTGGGCAGCTATTTGGGATGTATCTGGACAAATGCCACTGGGTGCTTCTGTTGGTCAAGAAAAATAACTGTCAGGACAGGCATGCAACTCTGATTTGGGCTATGCAGGGAAGATCACAAGTTGAGATCAGAGACGTCCTGTCGAATAACAAAAAGAAGCCTGAGGAATTAGCTTAGTGGTAGAATTGCTTGTCCAGCATGTGTGGGGTCCTCAGTTCAATCCCCTGTACCTCAACAAACAAAACAAAAAATCCTGAAGTATAAAACACAACACGTGTACAATGTCTAAAGAGTAAATAGGGTGCTCAGCCGGTTCTTCTCCCAGAAGACTGATCATTTGTTTGCTTTGAAAACCGACACACACCTCTCTTGTGGTTATAAATTATGAAATTATAAATTTTATAATTATATATGCTGAGGCTACAGAAGAGGCACATATTTAAGGGATTAAGCCCATGTCAGTACCAAACTCTTATGCAGCCTGCAGTATTTCTGTCAGCATTCACAACAATGAGCTGCCTCAGAGGATGGATCCCAAGCCAGGGCACGAGCAGTTCCGCAACTGTCCACCAGATGGTACTGTCCTACCAGGAATTAGATGGGAGGTTGTAGAATCCAGGGTTTTCCTTAGCTGAGCCCTGCTATAGAATTAGACCGGCTTTAGTAACAATCAAAGGAGAGAAAACTGGTCAGAACCGCCCCTAGAGGAAAACCTACACTGCTTTGATCCTAAACAATATGAAAGAGAAGATGAAATATTCTGGGGTTTTGGGAGTTGGGGGGTGAGGCACATGTAGGAGAGAGAGACAGTCACTGAAAAGGCCAGCATGAGGGAGAGACTGTGAAGAGAGAGATGTCTTGCACATTTCTTGCTCTCAGATGTGGTGGCACACACCTGTAATGCCAGCACTTGGGAGACTGAGGCAGGAGGGTGGTTGTGAGTTCAAGACCAGCCTGGGCTACAAAGTGAGCTCAAGACCAGCCTGAGCTACATTGCAAGACTATGTCTCACAAAAGAAGACAAAAAAAAAAAAAAAAAAAAAAAAGTCCTTGCTAACTTCCAGGTCTTACAACTGTGTTTGCCAAATAAATACCTTTCGAGTGTGCCCACTGCTGCTAGAATGCCCTGGACGTTATGCTCAGTTGCCCAGTGAAGCACAGCTCTTGCTGGAGCCGCTTCCTCTCTGTTTTCTTCCCCAACTGGTTAAACTCCTTGCACTGAGGTGGTGTCTAGTGTTGATGGCAGGCTGCCTATCTTAGCCTGCTGAGACTGGTGCTCTCCTGCCGGTAGCACTGGAAGCAAATTGGGACAGCTGCTTAGCTGATCATCTTGGTTTACTGAAATGTATGCACCGAAACAATGCCATGGGAGTTCCAGTGTTGAGCGGCTATAGCAATGAGCTACTTACTGTTTTCAAATTATTGATCCTTCTATTCCCAGCATCTTCTTAACAGATTCGCTTGCCTCATTTTCACAGTGAAGCATATGCCAGGCAAAGCAAAAGCAAAGAGGTTTTTTTGTGGGTTGTGAGTTTCAGAATTTTCAACCTTAAAAAGGCAGAGTTTAACAAGTTCAGGAGACTATGTTGTAAGTAAATCCAACTTTCTGGTTGGGGAGAGAGGAGAATAGTGAGGAGTGACAAAAGACAGGTCCTGATGAGCCAGGGATCTGGGGGCCATGACTTGCCCTGCATCTATGCTTCCTTGTGAGGAGAAGACTTGTGGACCTGCGATCCTTTTGCTAGGGAGAACACAGGAAGAGGGAAGGTAGGTTGCCTTGCCCCAGAGCTGAGGGATGGAGAGACCCAGGTGGCTGTCACTGGCTTAGAACTGCAGGGGATATCTGGATGTAGAGCTAGTTCTGTGACAGTGCTGTGTCATGTCCTGTCCCTTCTGAATTCACAACCACCCAGCATCTCAGAATGTGACCTGAGGTGAAAATAGAAGTCTCTGCAGATGAACATGAAGATACAGTTCGATGGCTCAAGGCCACCCCTGCAGCTGGTGTCCTTCTAAGGAGAGGGAGTCTGGATACAGAGCCCCATGTGGTGCAGAAGGCCACGTGAAGATGGAGCAGAGAGCTCCACAATGTGGACATGGGCCAAGGCACACCAAGAACTTCTGGCACCTACCAGAAGCCGGGAGAGCCACAGCCCTACGCCACTGGAAGGACTGTGCTGGCACTTGGGCCTAGATGTCCAGCCTTGAGAGCCAGGAGAGATATGGTTCCCCCCCTCCAAGCACTGGGGTCTCTGTGAAGGGAGCTGTCGCAACATCATCTGGGTGCCATAGGAGCAGTGAGTGCAGGCACACCAGAGAAGTGGGAGCTGAGGGGCGGCCAGGGTAGCCGGAGTCCGGAACTCCTGTTAAATCTTCTCGTTTGGGCAGAACGGGGCTAAAAACAAGAAAAAAGTAAAAATCATGTTTGTGATGCACCCTGGAGAATGCAGACTAAAACTGAATACGAGCCACCTACCTGCTCCCTCTCCTATTGCATTCTCTGCAGGCTGGGGGTTGAGACAAAGGAAGCCAGCAGACCCCTTGTGGCCGCTGTGGCAGTGGGGTCAGGTCCCTCCCACCCGCGCACTGGCCCTTCCCACCTCCTCCCCTGGTGGCCTCTGCTAGTTTTCTGGTTCAGCTCGGGACATTTTGGGCATGCAGAAGTGAGTCCTGTGCCCGAAACACAGCCTTGTGCTTTCTGCTTGACCCTCAGATCGCTGTATCTTTGCTAAGCAGACACTTTTTTCATGCTTTCCTGTCAAGCGCCCAGCCCTCGAAGCCTAAAGCCCCCAAAGCAGTTGTCCTCTCCTTTCTGGCTGACAGCTCTAGAGCACTGGCCAGAAGCCTTGGAGGGCAGCTGCTGCTCGTCCTCCTGTGTCCCGCCGCAGGTCTCAGCCAGCCCTGGGCACTGTACGGTGCTACGGGTCCTGCTGTGCTCGTGCAGGCAGAAGCCCTCGACCTGGGGGCACAGGTGTGACTCGGACCGTCAGGAAGCGCGACGTGCTGCCAGCACAGTATTGCATGAGCCCGTGCGTCACCTACAAGTCAGACACCGTGGAGGGCAAAGCAACGGGGCGATCAGCTTACCGATGCGTGAGGATGCGCGGGTGGAAGGAGAGCCTGGGGCGAGAGTCCAAGGCCAGCTCCCCCTGCGACTGCTGACCCCTCCTGATTCTGATATCCTAAGCTAAGGGGTCTCTCAAGTGTTTTCACAAGGCTGAAAGATAATTTTCTAAAAATATTCTGGAACATGAGGTTATCACTGTTAGTCACATAAGAACATTAACAATAAACAAAACAAAAGCTCTATTCATATAGTCATAGAGAAAAAAGATGTTTTAATGACCCAAAAATGAGAAAGATGATCTCCAAGTAATATATTACAGGGCAGTCTTTTGAACTGAAGGAATACGGCATTGTTGGGAATAATGACTACTTCACCTCCGCACGTTTCCCTTTGCTGTCACCCTGTGAAACACTGGCAGTCTGGAGTAGGGGAATCACTTAATCGCTTGAAGCCCAGGCCAGCTTGATATTCGAGACACTGCCGCCCCCTGGCGGCCGCAAGGAGCTGCTGCGGCCATAGCCGGCGCGCCGCGCGGAGGCCCAGCCGGCTCCGCCTCACCGTCGGTGTGACAAGCGCCAGAGAGGCGCGGTCAAACGGCTGCGTGCTGCCTTCTCTCCCCCGCGGGGGCCCCGGGGTGCACAGCCTCGCCCAAGCTGCACAGTGGCCCAGGGCTCCCAGCCGCGGCTGCTCTTTGCCCGCAGCTGCTCCTCATAGGACGGGCAGTAGAGGGGACCCACCACGGAGGGGCGTGCGGCGGGCAGAATCGCTCACCTTGGAGCCAGGAAGCGCAAGAGCAGGAGCAGGAAGAGACCGCTTCCCACAGGCCCTGGAGGTCTCATGCTCAGGGACCGGGGAGCCTCGCACTAGTCCCAGCCTAGGCTGTCACGCTTCCCAGTAACCCTACTCCGGGGAGCAGGGGTCTGGTGTGGAGTGGGTGAGACCGGTTGATACAACAATCAGGCAGGAGCGTGGCTGGGGACACAGGTCACCGCACACGGCAGCTACCTCCTCGAAAGGATCTTTCTCCGTGATTGAAGAATGCTACCTCTGTTCTTGTTGGGCTCAGTGTGGTCTTTGACATACCCTAGCCAGTGACACAGAAGAGGAAGTGACAGGTGCCAGCCCTGAGTAGCAGGACTGAGAGTCATGGCGTTCACTTTCGCCTCTCCTATGGCACTTGACTGTTTCTAGCAGAGCCTGCCTTCTCCCTATTGTCCTGGAATGAAGAAGATGTACAACCAATGGCCATCCACCCACGGCGAGGGCCTCACAGAAAACTTGGGTGTAACTCATCAGTGGAGAAGCTTTGGGTGGGGGATATCGGCAAGGCTGGGGTCCCTCTTGCTCAGTTGCTGCTACCTGAAAAAGGACACGGTTTCCTCCATTGGCCAGCATCAATATCCTTTCTGAGAAGACTGACGCCCCCTCACATTTCAGCAAGCTTCGCTGGCCAGAGGTAACTGGCAGAGTGTTCTGGGGCCGCCCACCTCCAGGGGGCCTCCTAGCCACATGCTGTGAGGCAGCAATTTTTCAGCTTTCCGGGTTTCAGGCCAATGACGGCTGGCTGGGCGCATCCAGATGTGCTGCAGTGCTGGCCAGGGTCCTCCTAATGTGTCGGTGTTGCTCTGGTGGTCTTTCACCGTCGCCTTCCTAACTGAGGATACTGGCAGTGCACTGGGAGGGTGAGAGGACAGAAAGGTGGCACACGTAGCCTTTCCTACTACAGAGCTGCGGCCAGGCTCTGGTACTGAGGTGGATTAAAGATGGCCACAGATTCTTTGCTTCCCATTGCACTGAGTAGTGAAGTTTGTCTCCTCTCCCTTTGAATCTGGGTCAGGCTTAATGACTTGCTTATCCGACAGAAGGTGGTAGAAGCGATGCTCTGTGAATTCTCAGGCTCAGTCAGAAGAAGCTGTCCAGCTCCCCTCTGAGTCTTGTACACTTTCGAGGCCCCTATCTGACAGAAGCACCCCTGACGCCCCTCGGACCACCATGCTGGTGCAGCCACCGGAAGGTGTTTCAGTAGGCAGCCCCAGCTGAGCCCACCCCTCGGGCCATTTCTGCCTCCATAATTGTGATGGCCTGGAAGGCCGTCCCACCTCCATCTTCAAACCGCAGGCTGCTCCAGCTGATTCCACGCGGGAATGAATTAGTGCTCGGCTGAACTCTGCCAAAGGCCTGAGCAGCAAATCAGTAAGATGTGGTAAGCTGGTGGGTCTCTTAAGCTGCTAGGACAACAGAAGAGGGAGGCGTACACTCAGCACTGACTCCCAGGTCCCTGCCATTCCTTTTCCCCTTTTTAATTTGCACACCTGGGGGCTCTGACCAGACCCTATAAACAAGAAATTCTAATTAACCTGAGACATCCATCTTCAACTAGAAGGATCCAGGTAAACTCTTTATTCAGAGTTTGGGCTGCCCTGCAGGGCTAGTTGTATTCTAATCCTTATCTAAGGAATTGTGGTTTATTATTTAATTAGCATCTCCATGTGGGAAGCAACTATGTTGGTGCTTACGTAGAAAGATTTTATAAATAAGATGAGACAGCTCACTATAGCTTAACTGTTCCTATGTTAACTTGTATCTTACAGTACTGTATGAGATAAATATTATTTCCATTACACAGGAAAGCAAGTTGAGGCCAGGCCACATACATGTAGGTGCCAAACGGTAAGCTTGTGAGGCTGTCCTGGAATCATGAGTTACTCTGAAGTCCACTCCTGACTTGTCCTAGACCTCTCAGGCAGCTGGATGGAAAGATCCAAGCCAGCACCCATCAGCAGGAGGAGCTGTGAAGGGTCTCCCAGGGACATCAGCTACTTAGAATAGAATGGGCACCCTGTGAATTTAGATAAAGAGACATCCAAACAGAGCCAGGAACTCAAAGTTGAAGTCACTCTGGGGATTAAGTATTTATGAAGCACTTTGTGTCCACAAAATGAATTTCCATCATTTGTCATCCAAACTTACAAGATCATAGAGCTGGTCAAACAGCTCAGTGGATTAAAGTGCCTGCAAGCAGGTATAGAGGCCAGGGGTTTGAGCCCCCGGCCTGCTGTGCTGTCCCCATCCCTGGGGCACACTGAGATGGTGATTGAGACCAGAGGTGGTGGTGGGCACCTGTAATCCCAGCTCTTGGGAAGCTGTAAACAGGCAGATCACAAGGAGTCTGATCTAGTAGTGAGACCCTGAACAACAAAAATGAAAACAAACTTACAAGATCACAGTAACATGTAAATATTTGTGTTATGGCTGAAGACCCAACCTTAAACTCCTCTTTGCAAAAAAAAGAAATGCGTTTACTCACTCTGGTCCTGCATTACTACTACTACTGTGAAGCAAAGTCAAGAATTTTTAAATGAATACCTGAGTCTTGACACAGCCCCGTGATTACTGTGCAACCCTATAATTCTTGCCAAGTGTGCTTTTGAAACTGTTGGTGGGTGACAACGGATGGTGACTTCCCTGATGGATCTCTGATCACTCCTTTATCCCACAGCACGTGGTTTGCTTTCTGTAGCTGTCTGTGTTCTGAAATGACCTACAGACAGACAGACTGGAATATGGATGATTTTGAATATACATGTGGCTGAGAAGACCACACCAACTGGTTTTTGTTCAGAATTCCAGGTGAAAACTGCTTTGGCATTACAAGCTGTTTGGAAAACCAGGGGCTCACTGTGGCTCTTTCAACTAGCAGAGAGCCTGCAGGAAGCTACAGTTACATTTTACTTAGTCTCTGTTCAAATCACCTCCTTTCCATAAAAACCTCCTTACTTAAGCTATCCTATCACTCCACTTGCCTGAAACCTCACTTGACTTTTGGTTAGAATTTCTGATCCTGGAGTTTAAGAAATTAAATGAAACATTTTCCTTCACATTCTAATTTTCCTGATGAGGAACCTGGGATTCTAAAGGTTAAAAGAAGATCAGGGTGCAAAGCATAGTAAGTCTTCCTTTCACTTGGGGTGGTTCATGTTGTTCAGTATGCAGCCCATAGCTACCCTGCATGTGTTTTACTTTAGACTTTTCAGCACTCACAGGACATATGCACAGAGGTACCTGGCAGAGAATGACTCATGTGGTCCCAAATCACCGGTATCCCAGTTGACTAGTGATGTCTGCTGCCCACCAAGCTGTGTTAAGCAGGAGGCAGTGGCCTGGGTGTCATTGCTTGTCTTCTCTCCCTGGTCCAGAGTCTCCACAAATATGACTTCTCCCGAGGAAACACCAAGTGCCCTAGATGGAGGGTCTTTCCCCTTCTGATTCCATTGTCACACTCTGCCCCATTTCCATTCCTTGTTTTCCTAGCACTTCGTATTCTGGGTAATTATCTTCTTCATGTATTGCCCTCTTCCCCCACGAGAACAGAATCTTTGCCTGGAATATCCAGTGCTTATTTGATTCCTGCCATATAGGAAATACTGCCTCCCCTTTGAGAACCACAAGCCCAGGGCTAGGGTAGACCTTCCCTTCTACATGTAGTGGTGTCATCAGCTTCAACTTGTCTACACATACAAAGCCCACAAGGTAGATGAGAAGTGAGCATGCTTTTGGGGAATATGTGGCCAAAAGCTGCAATTGATTAGTGATGTCTGCCATGGGCAATGGGCTGACAAGCCAAGCTGAGGAGTCAGTGCCTACCTCTGTTTTTGATTGTCCTGATTTCTTTGAGAATCACAAGTGTACAATATATATCTTTTTATGCACTGACCATTGGTGCTTTCTCAGTATTTTCTGAGAGATTACATATTTTCCCTGCTAGTCTGGAATAGCAATACATGGTACATGGCATGGGGTACACAGTATACAATACAGGCTCATGTGACTAATTGAGACACAGGTGTGCAAAGCCATGAGGAAATATCAGATAAATTTCCAAACAAACTTGCTCTACAGGAGGGGAGCAGCATCCATTACGCAGCTCAAAGTATTGGCTGTTTTCGTCCCGTCTTCTCTTTGAAGTCAATAGTTGAAACAAGCTATGTGAGGCAGGAAAGGCTTATGAAAAATAGAAGAATAGAAAGGGAGTTGGTGCTTAAAAATATTTATGAATTCATCTCAATTTTTCTTTATTTCTTTTTTGAAGCATTGTGGTATATGTGGAAGCATTTGTAGCAGGCAGAGGTTTTTGGGAAGTGGCTCATTTTTAACCCAATCAATACTGTTATTTCGTGTCAAAAGCAAGGTACAATTCAATGCTTTGATAAATCTGATTTAATATTCTTTAGGACTGTGGGGTTGTGTGCCGTGTATGCGCTCTCAAATTTGATGGTGTCAACATGACCTGACATTTAATTATTTGCATAGCCTGTTTAAAATTAAAATAGCAACAGTCTCTGAGTTCTTTTCAAGCTCGGATACACTCTCCTTTTCAAAAATATATTTTTCACAAATTATTCTGCTGTGTGGCAGGTCGTCACATTCTTCAGTTCCTGTAATAAAAGGGGAATGTGCGCCGCGGCGAGGAGCTGCGAGGAGAGCGCCGCGGTTAAACAACGGCGGACACTGATCAGGTCCATTAATCAAAGCGCCTTTTAAGTCTCTTCAAGTTGAGAACTGTGGCATCCAGGGATTTGATTAAAGAGGAAATAGAAGATGGCAGGCGCGGCCCGAGCAGGTCACATCTCAGAGCCCCTGATTAATATAACATTGCTTTCAGTGGGATGTGTTTTCCCTGGATCATCTTTTGGAACTTAATTTTCTTAGAAGAGGTGGATTTGAGCTGCAGTCTCTTTGTTACGACTCTCTGGGAAACGCTCCAAATCAATACGGCAGCAGCTTGCGGCTCTGTCCCACCCACGCAGTGCCTCCCTCTTCTGATTACCTTGCTCTCCCGGCTTCCAGCTAACCTAGGACTGCGCTAGGCCGATATCGCTGTCCAAGCCCCATGTTCTATCCCCCAAGTTGCAGGGATCTGTGAACACCTAGGAAGCATGCTTTCACCTAGAGGCTGTGTCTGCTGTCTCCGGTGTCCTCATTCTTTGGTTTGCTCACTAAGCAACTCACTCAGAAATACTAATTGATGTTGATGTCTGAGTCCCAAGTGACATGTCAGAAGAAAGGTGAAAATGGCATTCAGTTGTTTAAAGTAGGCTAAAAGGTCCACAAACATCTGTCATAAAATAAGGAGAGGTCTGGCTATCCTCATGACTGTGAGCTTGAGGAGTAGAAAATAGCTGAGAACTCTCTCTCGTAGGTGTTCAGTTTCACCACACAACTGGGACTCATAGCGTGCGGAACCATGCCTGGATCGGGGGCAGGGCTGGGAGCAGCATGCCAGTCCAGGAATGAAACCCTGGTCCCTTAGTTTGCGAAAGCGGGCTCTTAATCAGCTGACCCTGCTGTGAACTCTCTGGGGTGGTGCTGGACAGCGTTCCCAGGAGAGATCGCAGGTAGCATGGGAACTGAGAGCCAGGGCGGTGAGGACGGCTGCAGTGTGTGGAAGCGGAAGCGACAGAAGGCCGGTGCTCAGCAGCCTAAGAGCACAACTGAATGAAAGAGCGAGGAGACAGCGGTGGCAGAGCTCAGATAGGCCGGAGGCGGCGGGTGCCCGAGGAGCTCATCCCCAAGGACAGTGTGAAGCCACCCCTGCAGCTCTGATGGGCCGTAGCAAAGTTAGACGCTGGAGAAGTGTTCCGGGACAGTACGGAAGGTGGGCGGAAATTGGGAGCAATTTAGCTGAGGGAGAAAACCAGAAGCTGGGTCGTACTCTGGGAGAGAAGGGAGGCTAATTAGTGAGGTCGAGAAGGGAATTTGGGACATATTTAAAAAGTCTATAGGACTCCGCCGTCATAGCCAAATCCGGTGAGAAGGCAGACTTCATCTTAGGGCAATGTCCAACCTGCTTATGAAACCTGGAATGAGCAGGTAGAATTATTATGGATAGAAATTAACATGCAGTCCAAGAGGGACTGGGCTTTTAAGAAAGTCAGTGCAAAAATTACGGACATCGGAATTACAGCTAAGGGCATGGAAAGAGCTCAGCCCCGGGTGGACAAGCCAGGCCTGCTTGCCTCTCCTCCTAGTAACGCTGTAGCTTGTGCTACTGGTCTACTGAGCACAGATCAGCATCGGATGCATGGGGGCTCCCAGCCCCTGGGGCCGCGCGCTACCTGCCCTTCCTCACAGTGCCTCTGTTCTTCCCATGCAACCTTGGTACGTGACTAGGACATCTTCCTATTGGATCACTGCTAGCTAGGCAGCTGTGCTTGTTAGCCTGTAGACTGATTGCACTCTGACCACGTTGTATTCCTTGGTGATGTTGCTGTACGTATTTCCCTGACAAAAACCCTCAGTAGCCACCCACTTGAGACCCTTCCTAGAAATCCAGGAGCTATTCTCTTTTTCCTTATTTCCAATAAAATCCTTAGTTTCTTGCTTTCTTTCTTAACTTCATTCCTCCACGTTGTGAGACCACAAATGCAGCAATTCGGTGCTGAGCAGTTTAGAAGTTATATTTTGCTCATTTCAAAATGGTATAAGAATAAGACAAAACAGGCGGGTGTCTCAGTTACTCTTCTCTTGTGGCTGGGACAAATACCTAACACTCAAAATGAGGGAAGGAAAGGTTTATTCAGCTGACAGTTACTGGAGGTTTCAGTCCATATTCATCTGGCTCCAAGGCAGAGAGGCACAGGGCAGAGGGCAACCTTTCATGGTGGTGTGCAACAGCAAGAGTGAAGGGAGGAGTAGCAGCAGCTCAAGCAGCTAACTTCTCTTCCTTCCTTACATTGAAATGCAAATCACCCGACCCAGGGGAGGGGCAGCACCCACACCCACAAAAATCAATTACAAATTCCAGAAGCTGTCCCATGACTTGCATGAGGTTTTGGGGGGACACCTATACACAAATTGTAACAGTGAGGTAGTGCATGCCTATAATCCCAGCACTGGGGATTGCTGTGAGTTCAAGACCAGCCTGGGCTACAAAGTGAGTTCAAAGACAGCCTGAGCTGTATGTTGAAACCCTGCCTCAAATGGGAAGAAAAAAAAGAAAAGAAAACGAAAGACAAAGTCATCCTGCCACCTCCTTGCTCCTGGAGGTATCCCGTGTTTTAGGGCTGGCAACCAGTGGCTTTGGTCTCCTAGGTCAGAGAAGCCAAGACCTGTGGCTGTTCCAGCCCTGTCACATCCGCAGGACAGCCACAGAGGGCTGCATACTACTCACGCTGGGTTCCGAAGTCTGGGTCTAGAGATGGAGCAGTTTCTCCTTTTTTCCCTTTTATCCCCGAGAGCATGCCCGCTTCTCATCTGCCTTGTGGGCTTTGTGTGTGTGGACAAGTTCAGGCTGAGGACACCACTACATGTAAAAGGGAAAGTCTACCCTAGCCCTGGGCTTTCGACTCTCAAAGGGGAGGCGGTCGTACTGCTCCTTCACACTGCTGGTGAACCCGAAAACGAAGCAGACTGCCATGTGTGTCTCTCACATCATGCATTGAGGCTCTGACCTCCGATATGATGGTATTTGGAGAGAGAGTTGTTGGGAATGGCTAGGACCCTATTAGGTTATGTGAGTGAGGGAGGCAGAGGAGGCTCGCTTTCTCTCCATGGCCACACACTGAGGAAAAGAATCTGAGTACACGGTAAGCAGGCCGCCTTCTGCAGGCCATGGTCCTCACCAGACAGCCGTGGGCAGAAACCTTGATCTTGCACTTCTCAGTCTGAAGAACTGTGAGAAACCCCTTTCTGTTGTTTGCTACTGGCACCCAGGCTGACTAAAGCAACGAACTGATGAAGATGAATGAGAAGAGGGATGTGAGGACCAGGATAGAAGCAGGGTATAGCGGCCTCATGGAGACTGAACCGTCGGCTGGTGCACGAAGAAGCGGCCGTGGAGCCGTTTCACAGAAGACCTGAGTTGGAGGGGACCCTAGGACCTCCTCAGTTGATATGGGCCTCGAAGTTTTCTGTGGCTCCGTTTTGTATGCTGTGTGGCACATTCAGGCAGAATACACTGATTCAGAAGCGGGGTAAAAGGTATTTCCTATCAGGTGTGTCTTTTCAGATCACCAGCTAAAATTCAGTGCTGGCAATTACTAGCGATAGGGAAAAAGAAAATTTAAGACAAAGAAAAATGAAGTATCTATGTCTGTCTGTCTGTCTGTCTGTCTAGTCATCCTCTTTCTTTTATTACTTTTCAGAGAAACTACTCTAAAATGTTGCTGTGTCTAACGTCCTCCCATGTGCTCTTTCTCCCAGCCTTCTCACTCACCGAATATTTACAGATACGCATATAAATATAATAGATGCACATTGCTTTATAACCTGCTTTTTAAACCTAATGAATTCATTCTGTGCCAATAAATATTTATCCAGAGAACAATTTCTTTAATGACTATAACCAATCTTTTATTGTTGCACGTTTAGGTTGCTCTTATAAATAAATGTAATGACTATTCTTATAGCCAAGTATTCATTCATATTCTTAATTAGTTAGGTTAACTTCCTTAAAGCAGAATTATAGGCTCAGAAGGTGTTCGTATTTTTAAGAAAGCATAGTGTTCACCTGACTGTGTGCTACGTTTCATGAAATACTGCGAATTGTTATTCAAGTCAGAGGTTTTTGAGAGCAACGAAACCATTATGATTTTATTGAGGCTTAATATAAAATACATCATGCATATTTATGTAACATGAATACCAAAAATTTTAAAGCAAACTCTGGTGGCAACTTTTAGTTCTTTCACACCAAGGAAGTGGCTAGGATTCCTAACTCATGGAGCCAAGAGAGTAGTATTTCTTGTAGACTATTTCAGCTGTTCTGCTCCTTTTTATAACTATGCTGAACTTACTGGTGCTAAGTTCTTCACATTTGCTTTTGCATGTCTTCAAATTCTGTCTTAAAATACTACATTTTCTTATTTCTTTGGAAGATTTTGCTACTTCCAATTGCCTCTTTCTCTGTTATGAGAAACAGCTCTGCAGGTGTGTCTTCTGTCTTTCTGGGGACAATTTTATGCTAGGGTTATGAATTCTGGACAAAATTGAGGCACTTAAAATCTATTGTGGAGGAAAGAATTCTATCCTGGTAGTAGTCCTGGCAGAAAAATGGGCCCTTCATTGAATAATGCTGCAGTAATTCCCACTGAGAACTCAGCACACAAGTGTTGAACCACGTAACTTATTCACATAAAGAATCTTTATTGAGGATCTTCTGTTTGTTGGGTACATTTGTGAACTAAATGACCAATACTTTGGTTTATATGAGGTGCCATTTTTATAGGAGAATTATAGTAAAAAGAATAAAATAATATTAAACAGTTATAAATGTCACAGTGACAATACTGGTGGAGAATACATTATTGGGCTGTGTGAGGAGGTATTTGAACTGAGAATCGAATGAGGAGTCAGCTAAAGATCTGAGGCAAGAATGCTTCCTGGAGTAGAATAGAAGGGAAGAACTCCCTGAAGGACTGTTACGGTTTGTGTCTAGCTGTACCCGCAAAGCCTCATGTAGCCATATGTAGGTGAGGCTTTATGGGGTGGCTGCATCTAGAGTGTGTGACTCAAGGATGAATTCCTGGTACAATGCCAGGATTAAGGGCACTAGAATTAAGAGTCTGAGTGCCACTCTCCCCGAGGGCAGGTAGCCTGGGCACGATCTGCGGGACAGAAAGCTGCTTGTAGCTTGTTGCTTGCTGCTTTGGTTATCTTCTGTCTGCTATATAGTGTTTCTCCTTGATGGTGCCCCTCTGTCATGCCACCATGTGGATGGACTGGAACCTCTATGAGCTGTGAGGCAAAATAAACTTTTCCTCTTTTAACTTGGGGTGTCAGGTATTTTGTCTCAGCCATGAGAAAAATAACTCAGACAAGGACCAAGTTGAGTTGTTGGAGATGTAGCTCATCAAATTTCTTCTTCAATTTTCATATAGTTTGTTAAATAGGTTTTTCTTTATTGACTGTTTATCCTTAGGATCATTTCTAGAAGTCATTCATAAACCAAGAATAATATCGACTGTGCCATTTTCAAAACATGGAAGGCTCTCAATCTTGCAAGAAAAAGAAAGAATATGGATAGGGGGCTTTATGGACCATGTCGGGAAGCAAGACATATCATTATCACTTGTACATTATTGGTGACCGTGAATGACAGTCCTCCTTCCTTAGCGGAATATACAGATGTTCACCCTATGGGCAAGGAAAGATGGGAAATGTAGTTTACCTCATTCTTAGTGTTTGTCCTTATGGGTACTTTTAGTTTTCTTTGACCTATATTTTCTGATTTTCCACAATAGACCTACATTTCTAATGCAGGACAAATAGAAATTTAATTTACGAATAGAGAGCAGACAGTGAGAAAGTG